>APFE031395738.1:15334-48995 GCA_000404065.3 Pinus taeda | reverse complement strand
AAAAGGTAATTTATTTTTTTAATTAAACTATTTATTAAATATTAAAAAATTTTACTAGTAAAATCAATGGTAAATTTTTTATTATGTAGGTTTTTTATTTTTGTTTTTTTAATTTTGAATAAATCTAACATAAATTTGTAACATTTTTTAACCTTAAAATCAGCAATAAAATGTAAAATTTTTGTTATGCAAGGTTTTGAGTGAATCACCACACCTTTCAAAGTCTTCTCTTTTCATGGTTCCAAAATATTCTACTGCTCCACAGTGTTCCCAGTATGTTCGTCTTACAAACGATCTCTCTTTTAATTAGACATAATAGAAATTGTAAAAAAAATATTAGTAAATTCAACAATGAAATTTAATATTTGTACTATGTAGGGTTTTGAGTAAATCACCATACCTTTGGACTTTTTATCTTTTGAATAATTATGTTGTTCCAAAGTATCTTGTTGCTCCACAATGATCCCGATATGTCTCCCTTGCAAATATCTCATTTGAAATTTTGGGAAAAATAATGAAATATTGAATAACTTATTACTATGTTGATGGTGTTGGACCTACCAACATGTCAGGGGATCTCCTCGGTAAGAAGTCCCAACTAGACCTTAGACCATTTGGAGTAGAAGTCCTAGCAGTGAGTAGTATGGTATCGCCTTGACTGCAGTTATGCGCAGAGGTAAGTAAGATGTGCTTGTTGGTAGCAAGGGTGTGACCTTGCAACAAGTCAAGGAAGGTGCATGAAAGGGTCTAACACATGGAAGGGGGAGTGAGTGCGCCTCTTAGAAACTTGTGATAGCACGCAACTTGAAAGGGAACACATGAGAAGAAATACATCACGAGATGGAAAGCAGGATAGCCAATGATCCAAAGAGATGGGTTATACCAACAACACACTTTGATAAGATTCATACAAACACATACGGAATAGTCCATACATACATATGTAAATTACAACTACATACATCATTAAAGTAATCGGGATAGCCGAACTACAATAAAAATATATGCATGACACGTGATGTATCTGTTATATTAAAAGAATGAAAGACCCAATCATACATACAACCATGACTTCCACTAGCCCTGTTAGTGGAACATTACAGTCACTACTACCTGCTTCTCTAAAGAGATGTACTAGCTTTGCACTGTGGAGAAGCCAAGGCTTGTTACAATACAGTCCAAACTTTCTTTAAGTTACACCTATAGGAAGCTTGGCTCCCAAAAGCCTGTACAATGAGTTATGAGGTTCTATAAATAGTAAAGGGTCGGGTGACCCTTGACATTACCCTTTGTGACTCTTCACCTACCCTCGTGACTCTTCAACTACTACATGATTGTTACATTCTACTATTAACACTTGGCCTTTCACTTTTACAACATGTTTACATTACAATCTACACATGTACCCATGTGAGACAAAAATAGGCTTGAATAAGACATGAAAAACATCACTAAGACTCATACAATTGTGGGAAGACTAAATATTTGATATTCTCTAGATGATCAAATATGGCAAACTAATTCCAACCTTGGTAGTCTATTATGGTGTCCATGTACTATGTGATGTCATCCTTCTGAAAGCAAAATCATGTCTCTGTTGCATTTGGGTACACTGATTTTTCACCTCTGTCCAACTCATCAAATAACATGCGCATCATGGTCTTGAGTGCATCTAGGCTAGCAACATACTAGTGCATAGTGTCTGCACTCATCTGCAAGTCTGTGTTGGTGACTATACACATCAAACGATCAAAGTACACGTCCAGCTCTAGTCGGACTTGGTTCTTTGTCTTCACCTTGGTGAGTGTGCCAATGGATGGGATCGCATGCGTGCACACAATGGCATCCATGCTCCTAAACATTCGTGCATGTGAAGCTTGCAACATGGAGATGAGCTGCAGGAATTCCTTATAGTTCTGGATCTGACCCCAGATGCATACCTTCAACTCTATCACCTTTGGCTTCATCATCTTTGGCAAGTGAAATGGGGCTCCCATGTACCTCATTGTCCATATCTACATGTGATAGACAATAGTGTGTAAGTCAGACAAGATGTGTGCTCTCCTAGCACAACTCTACTACCAACTGTTGAGATGGACAACTGCCTTATCCATAGTAACAAATCTGAAGTACAACTTCGCATGACTATCTCGAGAGATAATACTTCATCTAGTATATATTTCCTCAAATTTTCTTTGGCGAATGTTGTAACTTTCTCTCCTCCTTGCTTGGCCACTTGTAACTCCTTGGCCATGTGCTCGTTCTTGGCTATCAAGAATCTAACACTCGAGTTGGTGGCTTAAGCATATGCTCTGGTAATATCGACGAATGCAACGAGATGTCTGCACGCATTAGAAACGATCACTTTTTCTGCAAACTATGCAAGAGATACATGAACATCCGTAGTGGGCACTCTACATGACTGCAAAACTCTGTGTTGTGACGTGTCAAAATATATGTTGTGCACATTTGCTTCTGGATTGTCCTCAAGGATTTTAGTGTCTCCTTGATCGCTTGGGACTTTCTCTGCTTCCAGATCTAGTGAATTCGATGGGGTGACCTCTTGGCCCTAAGGCATGAGGTCAATATCTTGATCTAATTTTGGATGAAGCATATCCACGTCCATCTTCTCTAGCATATGTTCAATCTCTTGAGAAAAGTCCTACTCCTATGATTTCTCACCATGTCTTCTCAGTGCTAGCTACACGAATGAATGAATCACCTTTATGGGTGAAGTTTCATCAATATGTGCATGTTATGCCTCTTGTTGTTCATGCTCCTGCTACGTTTCCTTCTCTCTTCTGCGCAAATCTTGTTCTTCCCTGAGTTGTTGCTTCAACTCATCCAAATACTTTTATGCTTCCTCTAGCTTATGTTTCTCCCTCTGCCTTTATGTGATCCTTCATTTGCATTGTTGCCACTTTGCATCAATCTCCAAATCTTCTCTCAACACAAGTGGGTTTGCTTTGAACTTGCAACTTTGCTCCACCTCTATGCTATCTACAACCATCCTCTTGTCTTTGTCAAGCACAGGTCTGTTGCCCTCTATTGTTGTTGATGATTTTTTTCTCTGGGAAGTTGTTGCCTTTTGCACTACTAACCAATCTACAACTATTCTAACTAGTTCATTGAGCCTCGAGAATTGATAGCAATATCTGCATGGGTCTTCCTCAAGCCAATTCCATGCCCCGTGGATCCAAGGATGATGCACTCTCGCACAGTGGTCCTTTACTAAGAAATGTGGCTCATACGAATTAAAACTTATAGTGCCAAAGGTGAGTCTCTTGAATTCCTCCATCTCAGCCTCATCATTCTTGAGATTCTATATCTCATATAACCCAATCTTCAAAGGAAGAGCAGGCCAAGGTGCCTTCTTCTTCCTATGCAGTCTAGCTAACAACCCTATTGAGATGTGATATGACACTTCTTGCATGAACATCTTATGCATGGAAAACTTCAGTAAAACATGCAGAGCCTTCTCCACATTGTACATTTGAATGAAGGTTCCAAGGGGTGAGGCATACCAATCTACTATGTCAACATATGCCTCCATTACTTCCTGCAACATGCAAGGTGGATCCTGCTCAAAGATCATCCTATATGTTGAGGTTACGAAGTGGTTTGGTAATTCTATGATAACTCCATGGAAGCTGCATTCTGAGAACAATCTGCAATAGTTATGCAAAGAGGTTTCTGAAGGTGTCCATGCGCAACCCAAGACTGGGTACTGTTGATGGGCATAGATCATATAAAGTATGTAAGAAGACAAAAGATTTTCTTTCTATCACGTTGCACAATATTTTGTCACACCTCCTGCACTTCCTAGTGACATACCCTAAAGTGCCCAAAACATGACCATCATGTAGTGTACTCATTCATATATGGAGCTCAGAATCTCCCTAAAACACTAATTGGAAAATGCCTTGAGCATCCCCTGAAGTAAATAGCTCTAAAACCCTAATTTGAGAATCATCCCTCTTATGAGACTGAAAACCGCGATGGTCGCCTATTGTATTATACTCAACCCATGATGAAACCGCTCTGTTTACTTGTATACCTGTGATGGTCCCAAAAAGGAAATTTTCCCAAAGAGGATGAGAATCTTCATGATCTAAAAGCTTCCAGAGTGGTGAGATGGAGATTGTTTGGCACAAATGAGGTTGAATTCTCCCAACTTGGCCTCTTGGTCTTATCCCTAAGACTGACCTCCTTGAGATGAGGACCTAATCCCCTTTCCCAACCTATATATTATCCTCTCCCATTTTCAAATGGTTGGTCTATGCCTATTTGCACACTTATGCTAAGATTGTGTCTATATGCTACTCATTTGGCTTGGAGAAGGAGTGCTTGGAGAGCTTAGCTTGGACTTGCATATTCATTCAAGGAAAACATATCAACATCAAGGCTTGGTTGTATTCTTCCCTTTATTTTCTATTAGTATACATCTGCTGGTTCATTTTCCCTAAATGTGTATGCTCATGTATCATTTAGCTTAACATTCCTTGATTAGTTAAGTAGGTTTCTTTTGAATATTCTATTTGTATTTGCATGCCTTGTTGTGTCTTGATCTCTTGTGAAGGTGCATAAACTCTAAGAGTAGTAGGAACGAGCTCATGACACAAGTGATTCAAGGTCTTAAGCAAAGAATATCGAGATAACATTAGAACAAGGTATGCCATCTTCTTCGTCTCTCTTTTCAATTGCAACTTAGGAAAGTGTCTAGTAGATTGTCACTTTGGTTGCTAGACCCACTCATTGGGCTAGAGGGATCGTCTCTGTCCAGGAGGATTTACCTAGAAAACAAAATGGAAACTCCACTGGGGAATCTATAACCCTTTCCATTCATTCGTTCATTTAGATCCTATGAGTAGTTAGACTAACTGTCGATTTCTCGACTTGTCTACATCAGTCTGCGTATATACCATCACTCATTACTACCTTAGAGTGCTATGTTTGGATTATTTCTCAGAATATTTTTTTCCCGATATTCCTCTCCCATCACGGGTTTAAATCTCATAGTCGCGATGGAATCACGAGCTTTTAGTTGTACAGTCACGATGGAAAAAAAATTCTTCACTATTTGGTCATGCTGAAATCATCACTACTTTTGCTATACAAAATCGTGATGATGACCCCAACCATCATAGGTTTTCCTATGAAAAGTAGTGATGATACCCAATCATCATGAGTTTGGGTATATAAAGTAGCGATGATCCTTAAATGTGATAATTTTTAAGGTTTCTTCCTTAGAATCCAGTGTGTCTTGGCCCATAAGGTCTTTTCCTATCCTGTATGCTCGGATTTGTCAAATTTTGATTGATTGTCGAGATTAATTTGCATAATTTGTCTCATTGGCTTCGAAGTGAAATATGAATGAGTTATAAGGTTTCTAGTCAATTGGTCATCACTTGCTACTTTTTCATGTCATTGAGATGTTTGTTTTCCTAATTGATTGAGTGTTGTTTTCTATGGAAATCATTAAAAACATCATTTTGCATTTGTTTTATCTTGTATTTTTTAATTTACTTTTCGTAAAAATTCATTAGATTAGTTGCATTGAAAAGTTATTTTTTGAGATTCATCTTTGAGATTAGATCACATTTTTTCGATGATTGAAAGCTAAAAATTGTACGAAGTGTATCAAATCATTCAAAATGGAAAAAAAAGCATAATTCATATAAGTGCATATTTGTAAAGTAAAACCATTTTTCCTTCGAAAAAGTTGCATTTAGGATAGTGAAAAGTGAAAATCATTTTTACTTTTGGAATTGTATTTGGAAGACGAAAATGAAAGACAGTGAAAGGCATTTTCACATGATGCATTTTGTTTGATGCATTACTGCTTGAAATTTCTTCCCTTGATTAGTCTAGCTTTCATTGAAACAAAAGTTTTCCTTTTCTCATATAGTTGCATCATAGGGGTTCAGGTGACATAATTTTGAGCCTCAAAACCAAAACATAATTGAAGATAAATGTTAAAGTTTACCTCAATTAACCTAAGGAGCATTTGAAACATTAATGCTCATACTTAATTGTCTAGGCTAGAGATGTGTTCCAGCGTCTATAAGACTCATCAGCTGTCATTCATGATACTCTTGCATTATATAGTGCTAGCATGGAATTGTAATCCCTGTACCATCGAGTATATAAAGGGAGACCCTAATAGGTTGCAAACATTTACCCATAGGAAGTTGAGTCTACCACCCTATAAACATGATTCACTGAAAATACCATTCGGGGATATTTCCAGCATGTACGTCAAGTCCTTAGTAAATTTATTTGCTAAGGTGTATATTGCAGTTCACGGTTACTTGGTAATCCCTTTTGCCTAGAGTATCATGAGTAGTCATTTCAATCTTTTTTGACTCCTTAAACTTGAAAATGTCATCGATAACTTGTCCTTTCAAGCTCTCTAAACCAACGAAAGCGACTAGAGTCAATTTTTTGTCCTTCTATCGAATATTAAAACATGAAAAGGAAAAGTTTTTGTTTCAAATTCTAAAATTAATTGCCCGCGGAACAAAATCCTTCTTGTGGAAATACTCCTTAGTAGATCTTAGGTTGATACCAATGAAAACATTTCCTAAGTCTACCTGTCAAGGAAACCCTTATGATGGGAATCCTAGTCCTTTTCCTTCTTTTGGAAATACTCATGCTCCTTATATGGCAACATTGTCCCTTCCAAGATTGTCCAATGGTTTTCTAGTTTGGTTATTTTCAACCTCGGCGGTTCCAATTATTCAAACTAATTTTCAACCGAGTTATCCTCCATATAAAAAACATCAACTTCATGTTGATATTAAAGTTGACCCCTCGCCTTCTTCGCATATTTCTTCACCCCATTCTTCCTCTTCGCCTGGTGAAATTCTGGATTCTAGTAACCAAGAAGCTATGAAGAAGAAGAAGAGGGCAAAGAAGAAGAAGCAAAATAAGCAAGGGGGCAACCAAGCAGTCATTGCTACGGATGCAACTGATGTAGAAAAATCTTCCAACTAACCCGAGAAAGTAAAATTTCATTGCATGTTATGTAAGGGTGACCACCTTCTTCGAAATTTTCCTGGTATTCCCAAGGTCTTAGAAGTGTGGTCTACGGGTTCACATTAACCTTTATCATCAGCCTCTAGAGATCATGTCAGTGATAAATTTTCATCTAGTAAAGCTCATGGGAAAAAGTGGAAAGTCAAATTTCCCTGTAATTTCTGTGAAGGTAATCATCCCATTAACCTTTGTCCTCTTATGGATGAAGCTTCCAAAGATTTGGAAAATCTTATAGCTTCTCAACCTTCTCTTCCAACTGGGTATCGAAAGCTTTCTCCTGATTCTTCACTAGTTGATCCAGTGATTGATCAAAAGTCATCTTTGGTCAATCCCACTCTCTCTAAAAGTTAGTATTGTGATTCCATTCTCGACCAATCATTGGTTGAGAAAATGGTAGACTTGGCTCCACCTTCAATTAACCGTACCTTTCAGGTAGAGAGTGAACCCCATACCGCTCAGGTTCCTCTGGTTTCATTAGTTTTGAATGAACTAGAGGGAAATCCTCCCATTCTTGAGGTGCATGAGAGTAGATCTCCTATTCCCATAGAGAAAGAGAGCAACTCTCCCGTTCCTATGACACCCCCTCTGAGTAGTTTAGTCACTTCTTTTGATTAGCATCGACTGGCAAGATATCGCCTTCCATCTTATGTGCTTTTCCAGATTATGGTACAGGCTTACCATATGTCCGTACCTAGCACAGTCATAGACGTGGGTGCATCTATTAGCATTTTGTCCTCAACATCTTGGCAAGCTTTATGTTCTCCTCAACTTATTCCCGTCACCCAGAATCTGTTAGCTTTTAACATAGGAACCAATCAACCGTTATGGATCCTTTTTAAGTTACCTATTAGTTTGGGAGGAAAGATTGTCTATATAGATATGATGGTTGGCCAAGGCCCTTTAGATTTTAATCTACTCCTTGGCCATGACTATGTTTATGTCATGGGAGCTCTTGTCTCTTCCCTCTTTTGAGTGATGTGTTTCCCACATGAAGGAAGCATTGTGACCATTGATCAACTTACATTCATTTGATCTAGGTGGATATTGGTGGCCATCCACCAATTCCACTTAGATCCCCACCATTGTTTTTTTTCAGTTTTTTAGTTTCCTTAATTATAGCACAGTTTACTATTTTGAGGAATTTTTCATGTCCTAAACTTTCAAAGCCATTTTGAGGACCTAAACGATGTTTTTTTGGAAATCTACCACCAGGGAGTTCTTTTTTTAATTGTCTTTCTTTTTTTATGCCTTGGAGAGATATTTTCAATGGGGTATCGTGCATGTTAAATGGAGATAATATGACTAAATCATGACCTCGAGAAGTTGTTTGTCTAACTAACCCCAATGGGCCCATAAACTCTTGGTGTTACATCTCCTCGGGTTAGAGTTTTGGTTGTTAAGGGTTTGCTCTTATTATTCAATAATAAAAAGGCCCTTGAGCCTCATTGTAATGCATTTCAAAGGCATGCAGCCGCCACATCTCTTCTCAGAGATAAGCTAGCATCACTCAAGCTAGTTTATTTCCACTTTTGTTTGTAAGAATATTTCAATATTTTAAAATTAATGAAATGAAGTATTATTTTTTGTTGCATCTTTGTCTTTATGGTTATATCTGTAATTTTTTGCGTTCTTGTTTAAATCTAGATCAGTGGTATTAGAGTAGTCTACTCTTTCTCTATTTTTCTTTGCGTGTCCCCAACACGGTCGGGATATAAGGAGTTAGGGCTTGAACTGGTGGAACCTTTGCAAGACCAGCCTCGCAAATCTCGACGACCTCCCATGGTGGATGAAAAAAAAGATGAGGGGGCAGGAGATCCTATCAAAATCTTGCTCAAAGAGGCCCTCGAGTGACAAAGGAATTCGATGATGGACAAATTTGTCCAGATTCTTAAGTGGCTACCTAGCGGTGATACTTCAACTTCCAATAGCTACTCTGGAAGCACCACACCCTTTAATTTAACAATTTAACTTTGACATTCCCATATTTGAGGGTCAAATAGATGCGTATGTTGTAAATAAATGGTTAAATTTGCTAGAAGGGTATTTTTCTTTTCATGATTTTTTTGGGTGGGAAAATATTACTTTCGCTCTTCTCAAAGCTGACCCCCATGTCAAGGACTAGCGGAAACCTACTGCGAGCAGAAGGATGAAAGTATGGCCTCACTATTTTCAGCCGCACCCACTTGGAATTCATTTTGGGATGCCATTAAGGAGCAATACTACCCTGTCAGAAGCTATGAGGATAAATACATAAAGTGGACCATGCTATGGTAGGGAAGGTACCAAAACATGTCGAAGTTTACTAATATTTTTCATACCCTTTGCACAAAGTTGGGTGTCAAGGATTCTGAGCAACATTTGGTACTCAAATACTGCAGCTACCTACACAGGTACATCCAAGATGAGATGGATTTCTTGGAAATCTCCTCACTCGGCATAGCGTACCGATAAACTATCAAGATCAAGCAAAATTTTAAACAAAAGAAGCTAGGCTTTGGATCTACAAATCCGAACCAAGGGAAAGGTGCCTCCAAACCACAAAACAAAGGACAAAGCTAAGTTGGGGTGGCCTAGGACAACCTGCCAAAGCCACAAGCAAAGAATAACACCACAAAGTCAAAGAAGGACACAGGAAAGTGGTGTGAGTTCGATAAGAGCTCCACTCGCAACACAAGTGAGTGTCGGGCCAAGCAATCATTGGTGGCTGAGCTAAAGGCTTCAGAATCGGATGCATGTTCTGACTCCAAGTTGGAAACTGACAAGGGGAATGACAAAGGGAAGTATATTATCGATGTGGATCCCAACGTCATCGTTGCCACCACGAAGATCCAGAAGGAGGAACCCGAAGATCAAGAGGAGGAGGAGCGTCTATTCCACTCCCAGATGTGGGTGAAGGGTTCCCTGCTATAGTTCATTGTCAATAGTGGGAGCCAAAAGAACCTCATTTCGGTAGAGGTCATGAAGCAGCTAGGATTACCAACCATAATACATCCCCAGCCGTACACCATCATGTGGCTTCACCAAGGATAGGATCTGCGTGTGAGCTAGCAATGTCACCTTCCATACAACACCAAGCCCTTCACAGATGAGGTATTATGTGACGTTTCTCCCCTTGATGTTTGTGATGTATTATTAGGCCAACCATACTTGTGGAAGTGACATGCTATGTATAAGTCAAGGCCTCATGTTGTTATTGCTACTTTGGGAAATAAGTTGTACAAGATACTGAAGGTAGCACCACCTACCACCATCTCTTTTGTTACTACAAAACAATGCAGTAAGCTGATTTCCAAAACCATGAAATTTGTTTTCTTGATGATATGCCCTCAGGGAAAGAAGAAGATGGTGGCTATGACCTCCAGACAGGGCCCCTCTGCACAACAACAATAGATGGACAAGGTTGTGGAGGAGTACGAGGACATCTTCACCTCCCCCGCAGGGGCACCTCTGCACTATTAGGTCAAGCACTCCATCGATCTTACCCTAGGTGTGCTGCTACCCAATGGACAAATCTATCGGTGCTCCATTATGAAGAACGACAAAATAAAGAAGAAAATTTAGGAGTTGTTGCAGAAAGTTCACATCCAACCAAGTTCATCGCCCTGTGGGTGCCCAATCGTGTTGGTACAGAAGAAGGATGGGATTTGGAGACTCTATATTGACTATCGAGCACTGAACAAGATCACTTTCTAGAATATCTACCTGATCCCATGGATTGATGACTTTCTAGACCAACTAAAGGGGGAAAAATATTTCAACAAGATTGACTTGAAGTCAAGATATCATTAGGTACCAATCGAACCCTCTGATGTGTGGAAGACTAACTTCAAAGCCAAGGAGGGCCTTTTTGAATGGCTGTTTATGCCTTTCGAGTTGACAAATGCTCCTGCAACCTTCATGAGGCTGATGGATGACATCTTGTGGCCATTCACCAACTCATTTGTAGTGGTATACTTGGATGACATCGTGATCTTAAGCCAGAGTTGGAAAGAGCACCTCCACCACATCCGACAGGTTCTCCAAACACTGCAGCAACATAAGCTATGTGCCAATTTGGAGAAATGCACTTTTGGCATGACCCAAGTTTAGTATCTGAGATACATTATTGATGAACAGGGGGTTCATGTGGATCCATCCAAGATCCAAGTCATTCGGGATTGGCCATTTATAACCACTGTGACAGAGCTTCGCAACTTTCTAGGTCTTGCCAATTTCTACCGTAGGTTCGTGTTGGGATTCTCTTAGATCACTTGGCCCTTGAGTCAAGTCACTAAGGGAGGAGTGAAAGAAAAAAGATTTTGGTCTGAATCTTAGCATAAGGCATTCACAGAGTTGAAACATTGCCTCTACTTGGCACCAGTGCTCTCATTACCAGACTTGCAACAACCATTTGAGATCGAGACAAATGCCTCTAACTATGCTATTGGGGCAATCCTTACTCAACATGGGCATCCAGTGGCATATCACAGTGAGACACTTAAAGAAATAGTTCGGAAGTATCCCACTTATGAAAAAGAAATGTATTCCATTGTGCAGGCCTACCAACAACGGAAGCATTACATTTTGGGGAAGGAAACGGTCATCCACATGGACCACTGATCCCTGCAGTTCATACAAATGCAAGGGAAGTTGCAGAATGATCTCCATCAAAAGTGGTCCACATACCTGCAATAGTTCCATTTGAATATCAAGTATAAGACAGGCAACACCAATAATGTTGCATATTGCCTCAGTCGACCACCAATCATGGAAATAACCACCGTGCTCAACGCTTTTGGGCACGAGACTTCTGATTGGCCACTTCTCTTTAAAATCAACCTAGAATGTGGCCACACATACTAGACACTCTCGGAGGGTCAACATGTTCCATATTTTCATCTCCAGGATGCCTTGTTAAGCCATCTGGGTCACCTTTGTGTTCCTTCAAGTGAGCGTGCCAAGATGATTTGGGAAGCATACTACAGTTAGGCTGTTGGGCATTTCAAGGTAGAGAAAATGGTGGCAGTACTACAGAAGTATTTCTATTGGCTGAATCTTTGACAGGATGTCGGGAAGTACATCAAATCTTGTATTGCCTGCACCATTGCCAAACTGACCATCAAGAAGCAAGGCCTCTATACTCTGCTACCTACCCCTAGACGACCTTGGGAATTCATCACCATGGATTACATGTTGAACCTTCCTTCTACTAAGGAGGAAAACGACTGCGTTTTTGTGGTCCTCAACAGATTCTCAAAGTTGGCCATTATGGCGGCCTGCAAGAAGAATATCACAGCAAAATCCACTTCTAAACTCTTGTTTTAACGAGTGTGGGTACACTTTGGGATCCCATGGTCTATCATCTCATATTGGGATAGCAGGTTCCTCAATACATCTTGGTATAGTCTTTGGTCGATGTTGGACACCAAACTCACTAAGTCCACAACTTTCTATCCCCAAACTGATGGCCAGACAGAGGTCATAAACAAGATGATCGTACACATTTTTCTCATGTAAAACTCAAATCATCCATGCACATGGGATGAGAGCCTCCCCTATGTTCAACACAGCTATAACTAGGCTCTCCACAGCTCTATTGGCCACAACCCTTTTCAGGTGGGCTTGGGATTCCAGCCACTATGTCCCATTGATGTGGCCATGCCATTTGCAGCTACTCAGGTAGATTCAGTTCTTGTCCAGTCCAAAATTGATAAGGAAAATAGCTTCATTAAGCACATCCAACATTTTTTCTAGTAAATCCATGACATTATGGAGAAATCAAATGCTAAGTACAAGCAGCGACTTGATCAGCATCAAGTGCCACATAAGTTTCAGGTGGGTGACAAAGTCTGGTTGCATTTGTAAAAGGAATGCCTTACTGGAGCCTATCGGAAACTCAGACCTCTATGATATGGTCCTTACACCATTACCAAGGCTATGGGAGACAATGCATTTGAGCTCAGCATTCCCCAATTCCTTGGCTTGCACCCAGTGTTCAATGTGGACCACCTTTAGCCATACTTTCCACCATTACTAGACACATCCAACATTGCAGAAACGCTCACACCAATAGAGTTAAATCCAGATTGCATGGAACAAGATACAACTGATATGATAATGGACACGCAAATCAATCACACTCGCCAGCAGAAGATCCAACTGTATCGAGTCATCAAAATAGGTTAACTCCTTCACCAGGGCAAGTGACTCACCAGGGACCAAGTTTAGTAGAAATTTCCTTATCTCATGGAGGAAGTCAACGCAACGGGGACTATTGCTTCCTAAGGGGGGAGGAATGATCCAGGTGGATATTGGTGGCCACCAACCAATTCCACTTGGACCCCCACTATTGTTTATTTTAGTTTTTTAGTTTCCATAGTTGTAGCACAGCTTACTATTTTTAGCAGTTTTCCAGGTCCTAATCTTTTGGAGCCGTTTTGAGGCCCTAAACGACGTTTTTATGGAAATCTACCACCAACGATATTTTGACAAAATCATACTCTTTTTCATAGTCCTTGGAGAGATCTTTCCAACAGAATATCATGCGCATCAAACAGAGATAATATGACTAAGTCATGACCACGGGAAGTTGGTTGTCCAACTAACCCCGACGGAGCCCATAAACTTTTGGTGTTACATATCCTCGGGTTAGGGTTTTGGTTGTTTAGGATTTTATATTATTTTTCAATAACAAAAATTCTCTTGAGCCTCATTGTAATGCAGTTCAGAGGCATGTAGCCACCACATCTCTTCTCATAGATAAGCTACCACTGCCCAAGCTAGTTTATTTCCACTTCTATTTGTAAGCATATTTCAATATTTTACATGAATGAAATGAAGTATTATTTCTGTTGCATCTCTATATTTATGGTTATGTCTGTAATTTGTTTTGTTCCTATTTGAATCCGAATCATCATCGGTCTTGAATCAACGCCCACTCAACCATCATCCCTAAATGGTTCTTATATGTAAGTGGTATCACCCCTGCCATAGGTTAGTTATATGGCCACCTATTTCATGTCCACATCTACTGATGAACTAGTAGGTGATGTAGTACGCCATGTACTAGGGGCATTCAAGCCCGATTTTTCTATTGGATCCCTGGACATGTATCCCTTCCAGAATTTTGTTCTCCCGTTTGATGAGAACCTAGTGTAATCCATGGCCTCTTTTGGTCTATGATGAATTTCCTAGAGCTGAGTTTCTTTTCTTGTGTCAAGCTCCTTAAAAAATGAAACAAGGGATAGAGTAGAGTTCCTTGTCGTGTGTCAATCTCCTTAAAAAATGAAACAAAGGATATGAGGATAATTATTTTACGATGTCAACCTCGTTGAAAATTGAAATAGGTTCCCATGAGGATAGTTCTTTTACTATGTCAACCTCGTTAAAAAATGAAACAAGTTATCATGAGCATGGTTCTTTTCCTGTGTCAAGCTCATTAAAAAATGAAACAAATCCCCTTCCAATTCAAGTCTTTGATTAGATCTCATAAAATCCCAATTGAGTCTTTCAATTGATCTCATAAGTGAACCTTCATTCCATCCACTTATCTGAATGCAATGAAGCTTGGGGGGCATGTACCTCATATTGATTCATTATGCTAGGGGCATGTAAACTTATCTTAAGCATAATTTATCATTTGTTTCAAGCTTGTGTACAAATGAAACCAAATCCAATCATAGTTTTTTCTGATGTTTCAATCTTGTGAAAAAATGAAACCATCTTCAAGTATATTCAAGCATATTTTCCCATGTTTCAAGCTTGTGTAAAAATGAAAACATTTTCCTGTTTATCTCTCATGATTTTCATTTTATTAGCCTATTTTTTCTAGATGAGCCTTGGTTTTTCCTTTCCATTGTCACCATCTCTTTGGTCGCTCATACAATTTCACTTGGTTATTTTACCCTTGCCTGAGAAACATCTACGATGAGTGGTATTATTAGTCATCCTCTTGACCTTTACATGTTTGGAGCAGTTCCATCATCACTAGAACCAGTTGTTATCCTTTATACCACTCTTTTCTCCGGGAGGAGTCATCTTTCTGCTCTTTTCTGACTCTCAAAAAATGAAAATATTTTTGAGTACTTGTTATTTCGAACTCATAAAAGTAATGAAATGATGTCTACTCAGTATAAGTTTAACCCTTTTCCAGACTGAGATAGACTATTGTATGAAGAAGGAACACCTTAGTCAAACATGGTTAAGAGGTTCTCTTGAATATTGTTTTCTACCTTTTCGGGTTCAAGGGACAACTTACAAAAAGGGACTTGATGGAGTTTTCTTTTTCATATCTTTTTCAAACTCTTTAAATATGAAAAATATATCGAGTTATTGTTACGTCAGACTCGTTAAATTTATTATGACGAAATACTTGTCACCATGATGAGACCGAGTTTCTCCTTCCTAGGACTCGTAAAACTTACTGAGATGGATTCATTCAAAGAATGAACTTATACAACAAGCATATGGTATCCTCTTCAAGCTCGTGTAAAAATAAAGAGGTACCCACTAGAAATAGTGGGGGAAAAAATGAAAGTGAAACATCTCTTGTATAGGTAGCATGTCACTCTTGAACATGACACATTTATTTCTCGTGTTGTGTTTGGGATATCCTTGCTCAATCACTTGTTTTTTCGGGTTTGGGTGATCCATTTTACCTCTCATTCCACTTCACCATTATGACCCTTGGTCTTATGTTGAGTCAAATGCTGCCACACTCCAGAGTCATGTTGCCAATATGTTAAAAAAAATTCCTATCTGTAGTCTATTACTGATACATTGTCTGACTCTTTGCTACAATCTTGGATCCTACTCATTTCGTTCCACTTTATTCCTTGTTTCGTTTCAATGATGGGGGACTCATTATGACCCTCCTTCAACGGGTCGCTTCCTCTCATTATCTAGGAAGATGACTTAGGAAATCCATTTTAGAACCTTAGAGCTTGCATGCCTTAATGGAAAGTTCTTCACATCTGGCAATAGGTTTTCATCACTTGCCTTTGATCGAGTGATTCCATGAGTGTTTGACATCATCTTCATTATCACATTCACATATTGTACTATCATACCTTGAGAGCCATTGTCATTATTAATGGTCCACATCATTGGCCGATAATCAAGTGTTTTTCTAGCATATTCGATTTTGACACATTCATTCACATGTTAGAATTCATATTTTGATCAGGTTGGGATGGAGCGCAAGACCCTAAGTCTTGTCTGATATGACTCAAGCTGCCTGGAGTTATGTGTTATTCATGATTGTACACATCTTTCTGCTAAACGGATGGTTCTGACCATACCATGGGACTTTACATTTATGATGATCCTTCTATATTTGGTGGTTGCGTTCATACCTTGGATCTTAGATTTATAGATGATCCTTCTCAATTGGATGGGTGCGCCCATGCTATGGATCCTCTCATATAGTCCTTATCATCTGCATGTCTGCATCCAAAGCATGGATTCATGTTTTGATATCAGATATGTATATGTATATGCATCCTTGATTTGTAGGTCTCCTCACCGTGTTTGTCCTCGTCCTTGCAAAAGCTTGTAAAGCATCTCATCCATCACTCCTCATTCTTCCTTCATGCTTTAGAGGGAATCTGTTACACATTATTTTGTCACACCTCTTGCACTTCCCTGTGACATACCTCAAACTGCCTAAAACATGACCATCATGTAGTGTACTCATTCATATATGTAGCTCAAAATCTTCCTATAACACTGATTGGAAAATGCCTTGAGATTCCCCTAAAGGAAATAGCTCTAAAACCCTAATTTGAGAATCATCACTCTTATGAGATTGAAAACTATGATGGTCTACTATTTCATTATACTCAACCCGTGATGGAATTGCTATATTTACTTGTATACCTGCAATGATCCCAAAAAGGAAATTTTCCCAAAGAGGATGAGAAGCTTTGTGATCTAGAAGCTTCCAAAGCAGTGAGCTGGAGGTTGTTTGGCATAGATGAGGTCAAATTCTCCCAACTTGGCCTCTTAGTCTCATCCCTATGACCTACGTCCTTGAGATGAGGACCTAATCCTATCTTTGGAGAAACACTAACTCCCTTTTCTAGCCTATTTATTAATCCTCTCCCATTCCCAATTGGTTATTCTATGCCTATTTGCACCCTTATGCTAAGATTGTGCCTATATGCTACTCGTTTGGCTTGGAGAAGGAGTTCTCGGAGAGCTTAGCTTAGACTTGGATGTTCATTCAAGGAGAACCTATCAACATCAAGGTTTGGTTGTATGCTTCCCTTTATTTTCTATTAATATACGACTGTTGGTTCATTTTCCCTAAATGTGTATGCTCATGTATCATTTAGCTTAACATTCCTTGATCAGTTAATTAGGTTGCTTTTTAATATGCTATTTGTATTTACATGCCTTGTTGTGTCTTGATCTCTTGTGAAGGTGCATAAACATTGAGATCAGTAGGAATAAGCCCATAATACAAGTGATTCAAGGTCTTCAACAAAGGAGATCGAGATAGCATCACAATGAGGTAGCCTATCTTCTTCGTCTCTCTTTTCAATTGCAACTTATGAAAGCGTCTAGTATATTTTCACTTCAGTTGCTAGACCCTCTCATTGGGCTAGAGGGATCATCTCTATCTGTAGAGAGGATTTACCCAGACAACATGTCCCTTGGGCAGATGTTGAGCTTTTGTCACTTGTTCCTTCAACCTGAGAACGAACACGTTGGACCAATTGAATTGTCTTCCTTCACTCATCAGTTGATCCAACACAATCTCCCAAATCTACAAGAAGGTTTATGTTCTCTCTTGGCCATATAAGTGGCATGCAAAGATGACCAAGATTTGATATGCCTTCCATAGTATCCTTGTCTTATACACCTGGTTGGGTATTGTCCTGAACTTGGATGACTCTTTCAAGCATCTCTTCAAGATGTCTCTTGAGTTTGCACTATTGCTGGGTTTGGTGAAGGGTGTATCCATCATGATCACCGGCTACTGCAAGTGATACATCTACTAAAATTCCTTTGCCCTAAAGGTAGCAAATTCAGTTCCACCGACACTGCTCAATACCATTATCTCTGGATCAGTATGCAATACAATCCAGTGGATCATGTCTGCACATGGAAACACAACATACTTGCATGCAATTTGGTACAAGCCAAACTTGTGAGTGTTGAAATAGACTCTGTGATCCTCCAGATTCTCCTCAAATTTGCATGAAAAGGTGTCATTGATGTCATTCCATTTCATCTTGATCTCCTTTCTATGAACAACTTAGTGTCTTCATAAATGGGCAATATCATAGACACTTGCTCGACTGCATCTCCAGTTGCACTCTCAATGGTGTCCTTTGACTATTCTCTCTTAGAAGCCATTGCACCTATACTACTAAGAGACAGCTAAACACCTGTGATACCTAGAAATAGAGCAACACTCATGGCAAGAAAAATTTTAGTTGAAAACCAAAATCAACTTGAGGACTAACATGCAACACACTTGGGTGACTGACTGGAAGGTTTGTGCAATTTTCATCGGGAGGGTAGGAGACTGACTGCCATAACTACGCAGAACATAGTCTCAACTGTTAGTGGGATGTATAGCTACTGAAACTACAGAAAGCATAGTCCATATTGGCCTGCTGAGGACTGAAACTCTACAATGCATATTTTCAGTCAGTGATGACTCCAACTAGGAAAATTGCATTTGTGCAATTCCAAGGGCCAGCGGGCACTGCCCATTAGAATTGCGGAGAGAAATCTTGGAGGCCAATGTTGGGAAAGCTCTATGCACTTTCTAGGAGGAAGGTAAAGCCTTCACTCTTAGAAATGCGTAGTGCAAACCAGGAAAGCCAAGGTCTTGGCCAAGACAACTTAGACCGCCAATGGGCACTGAAAACATGTAAAGGTTGAATGCATGACGAAGCTAAGTGTAGACAAGTGTGAATGAACATGCATGAAAATAGTGAGTGCATGATTTATTAAACGGGAAAACAGGTAAGTGTGTGAAGCGAGTCGTCACAAGGATGAACGTCAGTGCAGAAACAATGGCATGCATGTGAAAGCACTGAGATGTAATGAAAAACTTGAAACTATGCTTCTACAAGCTAACATGCATTAAAAAAATAGAAATTGTTCAACAAAACCAAGCAAACAACACTGCAACAAACTGAAATACAAAAAGTGATAGAAAAGAAGCAAAAGACATAAAAAGCAGACTTACCTAGAAAATGTTGAGCTGAGTGTGTTGAATGCTCCTAGATGCAATGTGGGATGCCAGAGCTCCAAGATCGAAGTGAGGAATGAGCTCTAAAGCATCGAATAAATAGTTTTGATGAGATCGAGGCTTATGATGCGCATGTGAAAAATATAGGAAAAAGAGACACTTGGCGGGAGGTTTCTAAAATGTCTTTTGGATGTAACCCCCAACTACAAAAATGAATCGCTAAAATCTAGGGATGCTTTTTTATTTTTTATTTTTTATTTTTTGGGAAAAGAGGCCCATGCATGAAAATCAAGATTTCTTAGTCCTCAATGGAACCAATCAACTTGGTAGCACATGAAATAGAATGCAAGCATGGGAGTGACTTCCACGCAATTTCTGGGCTGAGTGGGTCTGGCTGCCCCTCAAGCTTTGTGAAATTTCTGGAATGAAACCTTGGTAGTCAACCAGGATTGTGAAAAATTTGAGAGTAAGCCCAATGATGGGTTGCTCTTTGCAATTTCCAAAGGGAAGGCTACCCACTTTCTCTACACATTTCTGGAAAGCAGCAGGCTGGCTTGATGGTCTTCACAATTTTGGAGTGGAAGGTTAGTTCCCCTCTAGTTCTGCGTAATTTTCCAAGTGAGCATAACAACCCAAAAATGACCAAGTTCTGGGATGTCATCATTTGGGTGAAAGGAAAACAAGTTAGCAGACACAAGCTGATAATCCATTGAAACCTAATTGAAGCATATGTACCTAGAAAGTGCAAGACATGTTGTTAAGGATGGTTGGTAGGGAGGCTCCAAAACAAAGCTAAGGAAAAATTTTGGAGGATGGTTATAGCTGCTACAACACTTGGTGACACAACAGTAGAACTCCAGCTCTCTGAATGGACCTTGTTTCATGAAAAGCAAGTCTAACTCCTTCGGAAGTATTTTTCGGTTCTCTTATCATCATGGTTTCACCAGACCAGCTTGATTGAAAGATGTAGCACCTACCATGCTTTTGATCAGTCAACACAAATTCCAAGCCAATTCAAATCAATTTTTTTGAATGGTTATGAGGAGTATATTGGTGCACAAGGAGTATGACTGCCATAGTTTAAGTTTGATCTCTGGTGTTGCTCCACTGCTATCAGGCCTAGACAGTACCCTGGTGGAGTCATGTAGGAACACAAGCATCGATATGCTACCAAAAAGCCTGACCAATACTACGGCGGAGTTACTTACATCACCTCTCTGCATAGGAAGCCTTTCTCTTGTTTCACCTTATTCATTTTTTCAAAAAATTTCACATTTTCATTTTTTTTTTTCATTTTCATTTTTTCAAGAATTGTGCATAAGCACTTATTTATTTCATAGGTGGAAGAGGGATCCTAACATTCTGAGATAAGAATAGGTTGTTCCTTTATAGAAGTATGTTATATATACCTCTAACATACTTGTTAAGGTTTCCCCCCTAACCTTACTCTACTTGACTGAGCTACCAAGGGTTACCCCAAAACAATAGACTAGAGTAGTGGTTCTAGTTAGTGTGCAAGCATTGTGTTTTCACCAAGATTCACTTCGAACAGAACTTATTTTCCATTGGTGTATCATTGGCTGAAGAAAATAAGTTATGCATAAAGAAAGAGGATGAAAAATAAGCAAATATTGGTAGTTGTACAAGTCCTCTTGTACTTTACCCTGCTTTTTCAAGAGTCTGTCACAGCTTCATGCGAAACTAACTTACAAGCATAAAAAAGCAAACAAAACAAAACAAAGAAAGGGCAGAAGCAAATGCGAAAGAAAAGTAAGTAAGCAAAGCAAGCAGGAAGAAAACAAACAAATAAATAAAGGAAGCAAACAAGATAAAAAGAAAACACTACTCCTACTCCTAAGCTAATGGTGCATGGGTCTGCTCACATGAAGCGATATTTCTAATGCAGCCACCGGCGCATTAGTTGACCCATGTTGGTGAAGGTATGGTTCGCGAAAAAAATAGTCAAATGAACTAGCAAACATGAAATAGATCACAATGAAGACAAACACACTTCGAGTTTAAAAATGTCCACAAAAAAGAAAAGAGTGAAAGCACGTGACAACCACTTTGTGCACTTACCATGGTGTTTTGATACACTACATGTAGATGTTAAGCATATGCACTCTCTTGACTATGACAGGAAAGAAACCATGAGAAACATAGACAACTTATGTCTTCTGAGTGTGCTTGTTGTGTATGACTCCTCCAATGCATGAGCGATAGGATCATGTGATTCGAGTGGAGGAAGAGAAATCTATGTGTTGGATTGATATTCAATGTATACAGATGAGTGATGAGGAGCCTTGGGTGGTTCAAATATTTCCTGAGCAGAAGTGAAACCAACCTCAGGACAGAGAGGGCGTAACATAACCATCAGCTAGAGCTGAAATGCCTCGATAGCCTACAAGCTTTCGACTGCATCGACAAATAGATCATCATAAACATGTGGCTTTGAAATATCAATGACGGTAGAATCAACTTCATCATCAAATATGGGAGTAAATATATCACGACATCTACGATTGGAAAAATCAATGAGTTCATCGACATCCTCATGATCTGATGAATCAAACAAAGTGGTAGATGAGAGGCAAGAATGTTCACCCTTTGCATTTGTGGAAAAAGCAGATGAAAAGTCAAGTGCATTTTCAATGAGGAATTTTTTCTCTCCATTTTCAAATGATGGACAGAAATATGGTGTGTTCTAAGAATGATCGGAAGTAGATTCATCCATGGATGTATTTACACAAGAAAAATAAGAGATAGAAGAATCACCAAAAATGTCAGGAAAAAACAGAGGATGCGTAGACAGAGGGAGATCATCCTTCACCGCAGGTTGATGTTCAGATCCCCAGTCATACTCATCATAAATGACAACGCAAGTTGGTTGTGCAACATCAACTCCATCGATGGTTTTATCCTTGTTCACAATAGGTGTAAGGTCGAGAACAAAAGAACATAAGACAATACAATTTGTAAGATCAACAGAACAAGAAATTGGAGGTTGAGGTAACAAATGCATATGACAACCCATGGGCTTCCTAACCAAATCTACACTGAAATTAAGAGTGGTGATGGTGAGAGGATGTGATAGTCGAATAGAAGTGTGTGCATGCCCTCCCACATCACTCTGCAAGGGTGGAGTTGTTTGATGACGTGAAGGTGGACAGTCACTTGTGACAGTGACTGTGTTTGTTTGAGATTGTGCAGCTCCATCACCGTAGTATGTTGAGAAGGGTTTGAACTTTAACTTCATTTTGGGACAGAGTGATTTGGTAAGGCAATATTCAAATCTGTCCATGAGATATTGGAATTCCATCTGACTTTTTGAAGCTTCAAACATGAGTAAATGAAAGCGCTTCCAAAAATCCATAGGCCATTCATGCAGGGCCTTCCATTGTTTTAACATTTTTTTGTCATGAGCTTCAAGATCAAAATGATGGAAAACATATTTTATTAGATCATTGAAGTGCTTAAATAAGTGCATGCAATTATGAGGCAGGTTGTGGCACCATCACTTTGTGGATTCATGAAGTGTGTATGCAAGCAGCATGCTGACCTCTACTTCATCAAAATATTCCGCATCCTTCAAGAATGCAAGGAAGTCATGTAAGTGCTCAGGCCAGGCCACTTCACCTTCACCATCATACGTAAGTTCTGACAAATGATCAAAAAACTCCTTTGTGATTTCAAAGGAATGTGCATTGGACAGACATTGTAGAGTTTTAGCTACAATGATATCCAAGATAGATGTGCGGAGATTAAAAATAGGATTTGAGGACTCAGCTTGACATTTGGACCTCCTTCTAGCACCAGAAATGTTGACGGTGTTGGACTCGCCAACATGTCACGGGATCTCCCTTATAAGAATTCCCAACTAGACCTCAGACCATTTTGATTAGGAGCCCCAACAGTGGGTAGTACGGTATCGCCTTGACTGCGGTTGCACGGAGAGGTACATAAGATGTCCTTGTTGATAGCATGGGTGTGATCTTGCAGCAAGTCAAGGAAGGTGCATTAAAGGGTCTAACACACATAAGGGGGAGTGAGTATGCCTCTTAGAAACCTATGATAGCACGCAACTTGAAAGGGAACACACGAGAGAAAGACATCATGAGATGGAAAGCAGGATAGCTGACAATTCAAAGTGATGGGTTATACCAACAACACACTTCGATAAGATTCATATAAACACATACACAATAGTCCATACATACATGCATAAATTACAACAACATACATCATTAAAGTAACCAGTATAGCCAAACTACAATAACAATATATGCATGAAATGTGTTGGCTCTATTATATTAAAAAAGTGAAAGATCCAATCATACGTAAAACCATGACTTCCACTAGCACCGATAGCAGAACATTATAGTCATTGTCGCCTACTCCTCCAAACATATGCACTAGCTCTACATTATGGAGAAGTCACAGCTCATTACAATACACTCAAATATTTCTCTAGGTTACCCCTATAGGAAGCTTGGCTCCCAAAATCCTGTACAATGATTTATGAGGTTCTATAAATAACAAGGGGTGGGGTGACCTTCGACATTCCCCTTTGTGACTCTTCACCTACCCTCATGACTGTTGCATCTACTATTAACACTTGGTCGTTCACTTTTACACCATGTTTACATTACAATCTACACATGTACCCACGTGAGACAAAAATGGACTTGAGTAAGCCATGCACGACATCACTAAGACTCAAACAATTGTGGGAAGAATAACTCTTCGACATCCTCTCCATGATTGATGGTGGCGAACTTATGCCAAGCTTGGTAGTCCTTTATGGTGTATCAATACTATGTGGTGACATCCTTCTGAAAGCAAACTCTTGCCTCCGTTGGATCTGAATACATTGGTTTGGCACCTCTGTCCAACTCGTCAGATAATATGCACATTATGGTCTTGAGTTTTTTCAGACCAGCAACATACTGGTGCATAGTGTTTGCACTCATCTGCAAGTCTGTGCTGGTGGCTATGCACATCAACTGATCAAAGTACATGTCCAACTCTAGTTGGACTTGGTTCTTGATCTTCACCTAGGTGAGTGTGCCAATGGATGGGATCACATGCATGTGCAGAATGACATCCATGCTCTTGAACACTCATGAATGTGAAGCCTGTAAGCTGATGATGAGTTGCGAGAGTTCCTCATAGTTCTAGATCTAACTCTAGATGTGTGCCCTCAACTCTACCACCTTTTGCTTCATCAGCTTTGGAAAGTGTAATGGGTCTCCCTTTTACCTCATTATCCATATTTGCATGTGATCGATAGCATTGTGTAATCCTGACAAGATTGAAGCTCTCTTAGCATAGTGATACTACAATTGTTGAGATGGAAAACTGACTTATGCACTGTGAGAAATCTAAAGTGCAACTTCTGTATGACTATCTCGAGATATGATACTTCATCTAGTATCTCTCTACTCAACTCTGCTCTAGCGGATGTTGTAAATTGCTCTCCTCCCTGTTTGGCCGGTTCTAACTCCTTGGCCATGTGATCATTATCATCTATCTAGAATCTAACACTCGAGATGGTGGCTTTGACATATGCTTTGGTAGCATCATCCAATTCAAATGGATGTCTACGCACATCAGAAATGACCACTCATCCTTCAAACTACATAGGAGATACATGGACATCTGGAGTGGGTATTTTTCATGACTGCACAACTTTGTGTTATGGCTCGTCGAAATATATGTTGTGCACATTTTCTTCCAAGTTGTCCTCAAGGATTTTAGTGTCTGCTTGATCGCTTGGGACATGCTCTGTTTTCGGATCTAGGGAAACCGATGGTGTGACCTCTTGTCCCTAAGGCATAATGTCAATATCCTGATCTAACTCTGGCTGAACCTTATCTGTGTCCATCTGCTCTAGCATCTATTCAATCTCTTGATAAAATTCCTGCTCATGCGACTGATCACCTTTTCTGCTCTGTGTCAGCTTCTCGGATGAATCAATCATCTGTATGGGTGCAGTTTCATCAATATGTTCATGTTGCGCCTCCTATTTTTCTTGTTCCTGTTGCACTTCCTTCTCTTTTCTGCACATCTCTTGTTCTTCCCTGAGTTTTTGCTTCAACTCCTACAACTCCTTTTCTACTTCGTCTAGCTTTTGTTTTCCCCCCTGCCTTTGCACAATCCTCTTGTCATGTTGTCACCTTTTCACCCCAATCTCCAAATCTACTCTCAACACAAGTGGGTTTTTTTGAACTTGCATCTTTGCTCCACCTATGCACTATCTATAACCTTCCTCTTGTCTTTGTCAAGCACAAGTTTGCTACCCTCTACTACTGCTGATGATGCTACTCTCTGGGATGTTGCTTCCTTCTGTACTGCTAACCACTCTACAACTATTCTAATTGGTTCATTAAACCTGGAGAAGTGATAGCAATATCTCCATGGGTCTTCCTCAGGCCAATGAAATGCCCTGTGGATCCAAGGATGATGAACTCTCACAAAGTGGTCCTTTACTATGCAATTCGAGCCATGCGGATTGAAAATTCTGGTGTCAAAGGTGAATCTATTGAATTCCTCCATCTGAGCCTTAGCATGCTTGAGATTCTGGATCTCATACAACCTGATCCACAAAGGAAGAGCGGGCCAAGGTGCCTTCTTCTTCCTATGCAGTCTAGTTGATAACCTTATCGAGATGTGATATGATACTTCTTGCATGACCAACTTATCCATGGTAAACTTCGATAAAACATGTGGAGCCTTCTCCACACTATACATTTGAATGAAGGTGCTAATGGGTGAGGCATACCAATCTACTATGTCAACCAATGCCACCATTGCTGCCTGCGGCATGCAAGTTGGATCTTACTCAAAGATCATCCTATATATTGAGGTGATGAAGTGGTTTGATAGTTGTACGAAAACTCCATGAAAGATGCATTCAGAGAACAATCTACAATAAGTGTGCACAAAGGTTTCTGAAGGTGTACATGCCCAACCCAAGCCTGGGAACTATTGAAAAGTACATATCGCATCAATTATGTAAGAGGACATGAAAATATTTGCTTATTGTCAATTGGGAAAATTTCGGGCTTCTATCACTTGTTCCTTCAACCTGAGATGCAACGTGCCGGACCAGTTGAATGGTCTTCCACGTTCTTTTGCTCACCAGTTGGTCCAACAAAATCACCCAAATATGCGGGAAATTTTATGTTCTCTCTTGGCCATATAAGCAGCATGCGAAGATGACCAAGAGATGATATGCCTTCCGTAGTATCCTTGTCTTGTACTCTTGGTTGGGTGTTTTCTTGAACTTGGATGACTCTTTCACCCAGCTCTACAAGATGTCTCTTGATTTTGCACTACTGTTGGGTCTGGTGAAGGGTGTATGCATTGTGATCACCGGCTATGGAAAGTGATACATCTCATGAAAGTCCTTTTCACTGATGGTAGCAATTTTGGTTCCACTAACACTTCTCAAAACCATCGTCTCTGAATCAGTATGCGAGACAAGCTAGTGGATCATGTCTGCGCATGGAAACCCGGCATACCTGCATGCAATCTGATACAAGCTAGACTTGTGAATGTTGACATAGACTCTACGATCCTCCAGATTCTCCTGAAATGTGCCTGAAAAGGTGTCATTGATGTCCTACCATTTCATCATGATCTCCTTGTCTATGAATAGCATAGTGTCTTCATAGATGGGCAAGCTCATAGACACTTGCTCAACTGCATCTCCAGTTGCACTCTCAACGATGTCCTTTGACCATGCTCTCTTAGAAGCTATTGTACCTATACTGTTGAGAGATGTATGAACACTTGTGATACTTAGAGACAGAGTGACATTCATGGCAATCAAAATGTCAGTTGAAAATCAAAAGCAACTTAAGAACTTACATGCAACACCCCTGGGTGACTGACTAGAAGGTTTGAGCAATTTTCACTAGGAGGCTCGGAGGCTAACTACCAGAAGTGTGCAGAACATAGCCTGGACTCTCAATGGGCTGAATGACTGCTGAAAATGCGCAGAGCACAGTCCATATTGGCCAGCCGAGGAATGAAAGTACGCAATGCATAGTTTCAGTCAGTGATGACTGCAACTCAGAAAATTTTATCTGCACAACTCTGGGGGCTAGTAGGCACTACCTCTCAGAGTTTCACAAGGCAATCCTAGAGGCAAGTTTTGGGAAATATCTACAAAATTTATCTGAGGAATGTGGATACTTCACTCTAAAAAATTCACAGTGCAAGCGAGGAAATGCAAGGTCTAGGGGAAGAACCCACCGATGGGCGACTAAAAACATGTAAAGGCTTAATGCATAGTGAAGCTAATTACAGACAAGAGTGAAAGAAAATGCATGCAAACAATGGGTGCAGGGAATCAATAAATGGGAAAATAAGTAAGTGTGTGAAGCGACTCACCACAACGATGACCATCAATGCATAAATAGTGTCATGCATGCGATAATAGTTAGATGCAATGAAAAACTTGAAGCAATGCTTCTACAAGCTAATATGAATTAAAACGACAACAAGTGTTCAAAAAAACCAAGAAAACAACACTCACACAAATCGAAATACAAAAAGTGATAGAAAAGAAGAAAAAGACATGAAAAGTGGACTTACCCGGAGAAATCCGAGTTGAGTGTGTCAAATGCTCCTAAGATGAAATGTGGGATGCCAAAGCTCCAAGATTAAAGTGAGGAATGAGCTCTGAAGCATTGAATAAATAGTTTTGATCAGATCAAGGCTTATGATGCACATGCCACAAATCTAGGAAAAAGCGATACTTGGCGGGAGTTTTCTAAAACAGTTTCTGCATGTAACCACGAGCTGCTAAAAATGGATCCTTAAAATCTAGGGACATTTTTTTGTTTTTTTCCTTTTCAAGAAAATAAATCCATGCATACAAATCAAGATTACTCAGTCCTTGAGGGAATCAGTCAACTTGGGAGCACATGCAATAGTCTGCAAGACTGGGAGTGACTTCTGCACAGTTCTTGGGCTATGTGGGTTTGGCTACCCCTAAGACTCTATGTAATTTCTAGTCTGAAACCTTGGCTGTCAACTAGAACTGCACAAATTTTGAGAGTAAGCCCAATGATGGGCTACTCTATGCAATTTCAAGAGGGAAGGTTGCCTGCTTGCTCTGCGCATTTCTGGAGAGTTGTACACTACCTTGATGGTCTATGAAATTTGGTCCCGCCTACATCATCTGGAGTGGAAGGCTAGTTCCCCTCCAGTTCTATGCAGTTTTCCAAGTGAGTAGAAAAACCAATAAATGATCAAGTTTCAGGATATCAGCCTGTGGGTGGAAGACAAACAAGCTAGCAGACACAAACTAATAAGCCACTCAATCTCAACTAAAGCATATGTACTTAGACAGTGCAAGACATGCTACTAAGGATGGTTCGTAGGGAGGCTCCAAAATGAAGGTAATGCATAATTTTGGAGGGTGGTTGTAGCTTCTACAACATACTATTTAAATACTTTATGAAATTAAATTTCAAAACTTCAATTGCCACTCATTTTTAAATTTGAAAAAAAAAACTTATGGTTTTTTGTTTTCACTTTTTTTGAACATCGATGTGTTTGATAGTAAAAATCACCAGTACGTTAACAAGTAAAGTGCACCGATAAACTACCAGTGCGCTAATGTTCCTAAACACACTGACATGATAGAATTCCTTTTTTCATTTTCGAAATCCCAGAAGCAGTGCAATTAATATTTTAATGCAACGGTGTGGTTTTTATTTAAATGCATTGGTGTGGTAGTTGTTATAGGAGAATCAACATGATATAATTTCTTTTTATTTTCAAAACCCTAGAAACACGTGAAGAGTGGTGTCATTTTTCTTTAAATGCATCGGCATTGTCTTGTTTACAAAAGCACTGATATGATAGAATACTTTTTTATTTTCTAAATCTGAGAAATTGGTGTGATTATTATTTTAACACCCCAGTGCGGTTGTTATTTAAATCCATTGGTGTTGTTAATTTCAAAAGAGCACCAATATGATATAATTCCTTTTTTTAACTGTCAAAATCCCTTAAATAGGTGTGTATTTTATTTTGAAGGATTGGTGCAGTTTTTATTTAAAAATGTCATTGTGTGTAGTTTTATAAGACAACCGATAAGATAGAATTCTTTTTTTATTTTTGAAATCCTGGAAATCAGTGTGGTCATTATGTAACACATCAATGTGTTTACTATGTAAATTCATCAATGCATTTAGTTATGATATGAGCACCGATAGGTTTTAAAAGTTATCTGAAGTTTTATTTTCACACAAAATGGCATACTTATCTCAAATTATCTTTTATGATGCATACACATGAGTTACAATAGTTCATAGTATATATTCTTGAAAAATGGTTTGAAAACTATATTAAAATTCAGATTGTGGTTATATGGTTCTCGAAATTAACTTTAGGTATGTACACAAAATTTTATTTCTAATTTTGCTCAAATGCAAGGAGAAAATATCACAATATCAATTGTCAATTCTTCAAATTCCCTCTCTCCATATTGTTGGAAGTCCTTTGAGCAGTTATCCCTTTCCATCTCCAGTACGTTAATGCTTTATTTATATTTCAATTATCTAATTGATTTTTTTTATCCATGTCACTTTGAATAAAAATGTATACAATTTTGCAGGATCTTGATTGAGAATTGAGTTCAAATGCATAAAATATTCCCTCATTTCAAAAGTGCCAAAATCTCTTATTGGGAAAATCATATTACAAGAAGTTGGTAGATAAAAATAGACAACCACTTCACACTACCAATTAGAACATGACATCTTCCAACCGCAATTTTGGATCAACAATGGTACTAATTGTTTTCTATAATGTAATTTCAACAAACTAATTGCATTATTCTTAATAATATAATTGATGTATTGATGTTCAATAGTTTTTGAAAATAGGATTCTAGAGATGATGAGTGACCCACCTACTATATTCTGGTGCACCCTACTACAACATCAAATCAAGATAATGTTGCATTAAGAGAAAGACTCGAAGAGGAAGAATACAATGAATGGTTGAATCAATCACCTATTCAATTCCCACTACATCTAGAGTCACCAATTAGGAATGATTACAACAATAGTAGTTCTTCATCACAAGTTGGAAATGGAGGCAATCAAATAGGGGTTAGTATTGATTATTAATTATGAGATACGAATTCCATGGAGGAAATGTTGTTAAATACATTCCAGAATGATGAGCTAGGGGATGATGCTCATATCATTAATACCTTATTCGAAGGTTTAAAATTTGGTTCCACCATCCCTCTCTTTGGACCTGGTAGGCAGTCAACGTCTACTCAAATAGGGGCAACAATGTTATTGTACAACTTGAAAGCAAATCTTGGCATGTCGAATGCATATTTCTTAGGAATATTGAGGTAATTAAGCTACATGATCAATCAAATCCCTTATATTTTAGGAAGTCATGTCACACAATCAACATTAAAAATGGTCAATTTTATGAATGTTAAATATTTACATTGTACATTTAGATTTAACACCAAAGGTAGGTTATTCAAAGATAAGGTTCTTCCAAGTGATAATGTCTTGCCGGGTAGCTGCAAAGAGTTAAAGAAGTTGTTAAAATTGTTGGGTGTTGAGTATGTATCATATCATGCATGTCTGAATGATTGTATTCTATGTAGAGGATAATATGAAGACAAAGATATATGTCTGAAATGTTGGAATGATAGGTATCATAAATTAAGAAAAAAAGTAAATCACATGGTCCTCCTCATAACATATTGAGGCGCATGCCTATAATCCCAAGGATTCAAAGGCTCTTATCTGTTGGGTGTGGATATTGATTATATTCATGATTCAGAGGTCTTTGTTTCATCCAATTGTATACCCCCGGAAGACTGTACACCCCTCCACATAGGGGGATGCGAGGGGGACTCCCCCCCCCCCCGAATCTGGGGGGGACCATACTCCCCAGATGGAGGCTCTAGGGGCCAACGGGCCCCTAGTGCGGGTTCGGGGGTAGTGCCTCCAAAGCTAAAAATAGATAATAAAAAATTTCCTTGTAAAATATTGTAATTTTGTAGTTAATCAGGGTTGTTCATTAGGCGGATGATCTAATGGTAGAATTATGCTAGTTTAGGGTTTTTTTTACCTAGAAGGAAACCATCGATTTAAATGAGGGAATTGTATTTCGGCTGTGTATTATTATTCTGAGCAAGAAAGGAAGAGGGGACTATGTGAGAGTGAAGAGGGAAGTACAATATATATGTTGTAGATTGTATCTCTTCATTTTTTTAGATATTATAAAAGGAAGGACTAACTGTTTCTCCATGGACGTAGCCCAAAATGGGCGAACCATGTATATCTATGTCTTTCTTGTTTTATGTGTTTTCTGTGTTTATGTTTCTGCAATATTTAATGTGTTCCACTACTTTGTAGTATATAATTTTCTAACAAATGGTATGAGAGTTGGAGGTCTATTTGGCTAATAAAATTGTAGGAAAGAAGGATTCCTAGTTTGAGTGGGAGCAATGGCAAAAGATGGTAGGTTTACGGTCAAGAAATTTACTAGAAAAAATTACTAGTTGTGGAAGATGTAGACGGAAGACTATTTGTATCAGGAAGATTTGTACCTACCACTGAGTGGAAAATTAAAGAAGCCGACAAGTATGAAAAACGAAGAATGGGATCTTCTTGATAGAAAGGCACTAGGAAGAATACTGCTATGTCTTGCAGTGTCGGTGGCATTCAACATTTCAAAGGAAATGAAAATAGAAGGTTTAATGATGGCATTAGCCAAGTTATATGAAAAACCCTTGACTTCAAATAAATTATTTCTTATGAAGTGTCTATTTCTTATGAATATGTCAGAAGTTGGATCTATTGTTGATCATTTAAATGAACTTGACATAGTTACCACCAGCTAGTTAAGTTATGTAGGGGTAAATTTTGATGATGAAGTTAGAACTATGTTATTTCTATGCTCATTTCTAGAAATTTGCAATGGATTGGTTATGGCTATCAATAACTCTATATTTGGATCTATTACTTTAAATTTTTATGATGTTGTATGTGCCATCGTTAGAGAGCAAATACAAGGAAAAAGCTCTAGTGAGGCATCAGGTAATGCTTTAACTATAGAGACCAGGGGAAGAAAAATGGAAAGAGGAAAGAGCCTATGAAATTAGAGTAATTCAAGAAAAGGAAAATTCAAATCCAGATCATAGATAGTAAGATGGAAATGTGGGAAGAAAGGACACCTGAAGAAAGATGCAAATCTCAGAAGGGAAAAGATGGAGATGGACAACAAGAGAACAATCATGTAGAGAATTTGCTAGGTGATGTGTTGCAAGATGATTTGATTCCTTCATTAGAGAATATTATTGATTCTTGGGTGGTAGATTCAATGTCCTCATTCCATGCCACACCTGATTGGAAACATTTTCATGACTATGTTCAAGGAGATTCGGACAGGTTCGCCTGGGTGATGATAAACCCTGACAAATCATTGGAATGGGTAATTTTTTTATAAAGAAATAAAATGGAAACAGATGGCAATTGAGGGAGGTAAAAGATGTTATAGATATGAAAAAAAATATAATTTCAATAGGGAATTTAGGTGGTGAAGGTTGTATAACTACATTCACAAACAAAACCTGGAAGGTCACTAAAGGAGCCCTGGTAATAACAAAAGGAGAAAAGGTTGGTGCATTGTATTTATGTAATGATATTTATAATTATGTTAATGCATTAACCTCCACAGGAGCAGCTATGAAATTGTGGCATTATAGAATCGAGCACATGAGTGAGACGAGGAAGCAAATTCTTCACTCAAGAAATTTGTTTCCAAGTTTGAAGCATGTTGATTTGGATTTCTGTGAAATTTGTGTTTATGGAAAGCATAAGAGAGTCATATTTTTCAGATTTTGGAAATAAAATAAGAGTGAGAAGTTAGATCTTGCTCATACCTATATATGGGGACCCGCTCAGGTATCATCTCTCAGTGGCTCTCGCTATTATATTACTTTTATTAATGATGCAACTAGGAAGACCTAGATTTATTTTATTAGTAACAAAGATGATGTATTTGATACTTTCAAGAAATGGAAATATTTGGTTAAGAATGAGACAAGAAAGAAGGTGAAGTGTCTTAGATGAAAAAATGGAGGTGAAAATTCCAGCAAACAGATTGATAACTATTGTTCTGAGTATGGAATTCGTATAGAGAAGACAGTTCTAGGAACACCACATGAAAATTGTGTGTTAGAAAGCATGAACAAGACAATCATGGAGTGTTCAAAGTGCATGATCTGATTTAGAATATTAGATTGTTGTGTTAAGATCCTCCTAATATTAGAAACAAAATGCTTTCATTGTGCTTAAGGATTCATTACGTTTTGCAAGTTTTTATATGAATATGATCATTTTAACATAATAAGGAAACTGGAAAAAAAAATAAAAAAAA
>APFE031395728.1:0-31777 GCA_000404065.3 Pinus taeda | reverse complement strand
CAACAGTTACCAAATCTGTACTAGAAACCTTTTCACCAATATCACCAAGCTTATCACTAAAGTCTTTAATTCGGGAAACAAAATTGCTAATGCTTTCATTGGCATCCATTTTGATAGATAGCAGCTTTGTTTTTAAAAATAAAATACGGTTTGCATTAGTAGTCTCATGCAAACCTTTGAGAGTGTCCCATGTCGCCTTCGAAGTTTCACAGTCCCGAATGTGAGGAATAATATTGTCCTTCACTGACATGCGTAGCAGCACCCTTGCTTTCATTTCACGCTTCTCCCAATCTTGAGTGGCATTAGGAGGTTGAGGCTTGGTCTCATCACCTTTGACAATCGTCCAGAGATTGTATGCCTCCAGTACTGTTGTGATCTTAAATTTCCAATTGACATAATTTTCTCCATCAAGTTTTGTAGACTCATTTAAATATGAATCTGCAAGGGGATTAGACATTTTGTCCACCAATGACCAAATTCAAAATAATTGCAACCAACAGGAAAAATGGTTAAAACTCTGCGTATGACCAAATTCAAAATAATCGATCCGCAACCAACAGCAAAGCTGGTTAAAAAAATACACTTCACACTCAGAACAGAAAAGGGCCTGTGTATACCCTCAGAAAAGGGCCAGAAGCTGGTTGTCGTCGTTTAAAGGAGACAATGCAGGTGAAACTTCGTCGCGGTGAAAAAACAGGCGCAGATCCCAAACACAAATCTCACTAACAACAGTGGCATATAAGACGTAAAAGCACACATAGCAACAAAAAGACGCCCGTTCTATATAACCACGAAAGTAGAACTGCCGCAAATGAGAACTGCCACAAACATTATTGAGTTGCTCAGAATCCGACCATGGACATAAGGAATTGTAACAGTCACCGATGTAAACCATAGAACGTTGTGGAGGAGCTCAACAATCACTGATGGCAAGAGAATAATTAAAACAAATACACAGGTGACCAGACTGACACAGCAGGAGAGTCCGCAGGAGATTGCGGCAGAGGAGTAGACGAATCTTTTAATTGACTGTATCTAAAAAAATGCACACACAAAAATTGACCCACGGATTGCAAACTCAGAATCAAACTGGCTCGGCGATCAATCGTGGGCTTCTTGGTCATAAACCAACAAGACCGATCTGCGCACACTCTAATGGCAGAGTTTGCCCGCGAAGAGGAGAGAGGCGCAGACAAAATAAAATACTGCAGACAAAATAAAATACTGCGCTCTGATACCAAATTAGAATAAAAACTACAATAAAACACAGGCAGAAACCTGCAAAGTGAGACAAAGCTCACACAATCTTCATTAATCATTTGCTCAATTACATCACACTTATATAGGAAACTCATGCAACCAATTCCTAACTAATTCTGTTCAACTGCTCACAACTAATTCTGTTCAACTGCCCAACTGCTCATAACTAATTCTATTTCTTCATTATTCTCACACCTCCCACTTGGATCGCTTATGTGCTGTGTATGTCTCTGTCTCGGTTGGTGAGAAATGGACGCAAGTCGTTGTCGGTGTACTAGAGGTATAAGAGTGGTAGTCCATCTGCAAGGAGACCTTGGATATACCTTCTCAGGTGGAATGGGACCCTGGAGACCGTTGAAATGTTCTCGTGTTGCCTCAGCTCTGATGATTAGGAACGTCAGTCGAGCAGTGCACTGCTTGTATAAGGTAAGGAAAATGACAACCACCGGAGAAAAATTGCAATTTTCTTTATTCCAAAATTGCACAGAGATTTCTTCAAATACCTCAAAAATGACCATTCGGATCCCCATTCTCCAAAATGAGAAGTGTCGGCGGCATTGAACAGTTGGAAAGCATGTGGGTCGGGAACCTGCCAGGGAAGAACCCACTCGGCCAAGAGCCGGTAGAAATGCGGTCCTACAGGTCGGGGAAATACAAGGCCGTGGAAAAGTCACTTTGGACTCTGGACTCTGGACTCTGGAGAGGTGATGATTATCTTCTCTAATTGGCGAGGGTCCGGATGAACCACGACATATAGACGACCCTATATGCTGTTAAGATGCGAATATGCCTATACGTTACTCCTGAGTCCTGACTCATGCTGTGCATCAATTATTTTTTAAACTAAACTACAAAACAGTAAACTATATTGTATAGTCAAACCGAATGATTGCCTGATGCATGATATTATCGCGGGGTGGTACAAGCATGATGCATGTATTCTTATTTAATTACTTATTTGCCTAACCTTACTGGTACCATGTGTTCTTTTTAATTTAAATTTTGAAAATATATAACAATTTAATTGGTTATATTTAATGTTAAATTTAATATATATATATATATATATATAATTAATGACCACGTTATGGTTATATTTAATAGGAAAGAAAAAATGACGGGTGTAGACATTGCACACGGAACACAAAATTATATTATATTTTATTGATTTCACAAAGATATATAGTATATAGATCAATGAATCTGATAAATTTAGATTTTAAGAAATTCAGATATTCACAGATATCGAAATTTAAAATTACAACTCACAACCATGTAAAATATATGGAAACATTACTTTTAACATTTTCTTTTTATGGTTACATAAAAAAAATTAGAATATTAAAAAACACATCCAAATATTTTGTCATATTTTTCTGATATGGTGTTCATTAGCATTTACATTTATTTAGGAATATGATAGACAATTTTTTTTCTTAGCCACCACAACTTCAAGCTACGACTTATCTCCGTTTAAAATATAATTGCTTTTGAACATCATTGACTAATATACAAATTGACGCTTCTTAACCTCCCAACGAACAATCTGAATATTGAATTATTTTATGGAACTGCCATCATCTGTTTAATATATGGCCTTTCTTTATATTCACCAGTTATCTAAAACAACAATCTAGATATTGAATTTCTTCAACAATTAATTATGCAACCTCAACTTTAAAAAAAATAACTTGTATTAATGCTCTTAAGCACAAGAAGTCCTATTAGATTGACCTTCTTCAGAAAAACCTGTAACTAATGATCCTAGAACACGACAGGGAACATTAATTTGTTCAATCATTAACCTTTTCTTTATGGTTTTGCATCATATTTTATAAACTCACGCGTAAATACACGAACAAACACAATAATTTAACTAAAAAATAGAAAAAAACAAATAAACGAACAATTCAAAACCAATTTTGTTGGGACAACGGTTTCATTTTTGACGTGTTGTTTTGGAAAGATTAGGTTCCATTCGGTTGCCTCTGAAAAGTACTTAATTGTTTCGCTGAAACAATGGACTTTTGGGATTTCATTTCTCTATTTTTCCCAACCCCTTGATATATGTCCTGGGATTAAAAAATGATTTCTCCTCCATGAGCTGCAGCGGTGAAATAATCTCCTCTGTGATCAAGTCTGCAACAATTTTGACAGTTATGTGTAATTTTTTTTTTAACTCATTCAAAGAATAAAATTTTCTGGACATTGAAACGTGAAGACAGTCTTTGTGACACCCAAATTTTGCAGCACAAAATTGAGACCTTATAGGGCCTCTATGAATCCTTCTCTGGATTAAAATAAGCCCACAATTTCCTAATTGCATGCTACAGAATAGCCACCATCAAAAGACATGTATTGGCTAATAAAATATCTATTCATATGATACTGCAGCTCCTTGCTTCACAGGCATCTGCATACAACACAAAATTTTTCGTTAATAAATTTCACATTCATCTTCAAAATGCCATATTTCGCTAGGGGATTTGAGATCTGCGTTTTCTGACAAACCATTAGACGTTTTCATGGGAGATTGCCAGAGGTAACATCAAGGCTGGTTTAGCTAATAGAAATATATTAATAAGATTTCTAAAAATTAGAAAGTTATTTTTGAACTTACAGAAAAAAGAAGAAGAAATGTTCAGTATTTTCCCAGAATTATGATTTAAGTTACTAAAAAGTCATAAGAATTGTTAAAAATTAATTAATGAAATATACAAAATATCTAAGAAACACAAAGACAAAAATTCATAAAATAATAATAATAATAATATAATATCCATTTTTAAGGTCACGGCCAAGCCAGAGACCAAATTGGTGTTTGTGGGACAAGGGACACCCACCTCCGCTCAGCGATTTGAGTGTTAAGTCTACGAAGGCATACATACTCTACCCCCTTTGTTTTGAACCTGTGACCTCTTAGGAGGAAACACATGCTCACCCAATTTGAGTTGCGTCCATGAAGAAGCAATGAGTCCTTCCTTTTATATTATCCAACAAAATGAACACATACAACCTACAACTGAGATGTTTTAATTTCCTCTCCACTCTCACACAATCTCCTCTCTCTTTCTCAATAATAATAATAATACATACCCACAATACAAATCTCTCATATAAATCAAGAGTTACCTTCTATGGAAAAAAAATACTTCTTATTAGACATTTTTTTGCCTCTTTAGATTTAAGAAATCTTCAATTTTTTATTATTAATAGGAATTTATATTTGTTCTGCAATTCCAAAATGAATACATTAAATTTTGTTTCAATCCCACTACCCCTCGGACATATGTACAATGCGTGGAACATATTACTGTGGTTCATCTGGATCCCATTTGAAGAACCTTACATTGTTTTTTGACTCAGAACCGCGAGGAATTCGGTCTTCCCCATGGCATCAGATCATTCAAATTCGAAATATTCATGCGTTTCACTTTTACCGTATGCACTTTTCTGGGATTTTAAAGGGTTAACAACAATATCTTTATTCTATCAAGAACAAAAACATATTTAATGTTGATTTAAATACTTGGGAGGAGCTTGGCAATGTAAAAAAAAAAATTATTAGCCTGTATTGGATTGGTATAAATTAAATCGACGATTTAACACCCAGGGGCGCCTTAACAATACAAATTATGTGTACAAATGCATTCTATTTAACCAAACCTATCGACGTTTCTGTGCACTTTTGAAGAAATTTCTAATACACATTCGTAACATGAATACAATATCAATTTTAGTCGTTGTCATATCGTCTTCAATGTGTGTCATTATAGCACTTAATCTGCTATAATCGTGTAGGGACATTGTATTGTTAAATTTACATAACCCCGAGACCTACATGCTACCATGTGTTGTTTTCCCACTCACAAATAACAATGATAGCATTATTAATTCATGTTTTGTTGCCCTTATTTTCCATATTAGTTATATTTTAAAATTTAAATTTTAAATAAATTTATAAACATGAATAAGTTACATGTAAAATTAAATGAAATGAAATTTTAATAGATTTTATAATATAAATAAATTGAAACAAAGGTTTTTTATTTATTATAATTATAGCTATATTTATAATAGTTATTAATATTTATTCGAAATATATAATATTTATATGTTATTGTTATATATTAAATTAATATAATATGGTCAATATTGGTCAACCATGGTCTACCATGTTTTATAAAATCAAACATGGTCATCCATGGTCAATCATCGTCATCCATGGTTGAACATCGCATTGTGATAAAGATTGTCTTGATATGAAAATTAACCATGGTTAAGCATGGTCAACCATGGTCCAATGTCACATTGTGAGAAGGATTGTCTCAATATGAAAATCACCCATGGACAACCATGGTAAACCATGTTTACTTTAGTGTTTAAAATGTTTATTTTAGAGTTTATATACGCTGGTTTTATAATAGTAGTTCCTTGGGTTTAATATTATTCCCTTGGGTTCCTAATCCCAACGGGTTTTAATATTAATCCCTTGGGTTTTTATTATCAATCCTTTTGGTTTATTATTCCCTTGCGTTTATAATATCAATCATGGTCAACCATGGTCAGTCATATCCAACCAAGGTCAACCATGGTCAAATGTCGTATTGTGACAAATATTGTCTCAATATGAAAATCAAATATAGGCTGCCATGGTCCAATGACACATTGTGTGAAATATTGTCTCGATGTGAAAATTGTTCGTTGTCAAGCATAGTCAACCATGGTCCAATGTCACATTGTAACAAGGATTGTCTCCATGTGGAAATCAACCATGGTCAACCATGTATATTTTAGGGTTTATAATCTTAGGGTTTATATACCTTGGGTTTATAATTTTTGTCTCTTGGGTTTATTATTCCATTGGGTTCATAATATCAATCTCTTGGGTTTGTTAATCTAAGGGTTCATATTCCTAGGGTTTAATATTATTCCCTTAAGTTTATAATCTCTTGGGTTTATAATATCAATCATGATCAACCATGGTCTATCACGGCCAGCCATTTTTTATAAATTCGATCATGGTCAACCATAGTCAAACATCGCATTGTGACAAATATTGTCTCAAAAGGAAAATCAATCATTGTCTCAACCATGGTCTAATGTCATATTTTGACAAATATTGTCTCAATAAGATACTCATGGTCAACCATTTTATATAAAATCAATTGTGGTCAACCATGGTTAATCATTGTCAACCATGGACCAACGCCACATTATGACAAAGATTGTCTGAATATCAAAATCAATCATTGTGTCAACCATAGTTCAACGTCACATTATTAAAAACATTGTCTCAATATGATAATCATGGTCAATGGTTGTGAACTATGGTCAACAATGTTTTATAAAATCAAACATGGTCATCCATTGTCAACCATGGTCAACAATGTTTTATAAAATCAACCATGGTCATCCATTGTCAACCATGGTCAACCATGTTTTATAAAATCAAACAAGGATTGTTTTGATATGGACATCTACCATATTCAACCATACTAACTGAAGGGATAATAAATGCAAGGAAATAATACTATTCACCCTAGGGTTTGTATTCCTTTAGGTTTATTTTATCAATCAATTGGGTCTATTAATCTAAGGGTTCATATTTCTAAGGTACAATACCAAATCTTGAAGGGATTATAAACCCAAGGGAGTACTTTTAATCGAAGCGATTATAAACCCAAAGAATTAATACTAAAAACCGAAGCAACTATAAACCCAGGGAATAATAAACACAAGGGATTAATAGTAAAAATGCAAGAGAACATAAACTCTAGGGTTCTTAATTAATCCTTTGGCTATATCAATGACATTATATTTTTAATGTGGTTTTGGTAGTGCATTAATGTACATTAATATCCATTACTATACATCAATGTAGTTTAACTAATATGCATTAGTTTGCATAACAATAATGTATATACATGTAAGTACATTAGTATCCACTAAAGTACATTAATGCACAAAATATATATTCAATAAATTAGTATATTAATTTACCTTTAAATACATTAATATACTAATATGAACAATAATGTACATTTCATATATATAAATGAATAGTATTGTATATTCAAGTTCATATAAATGTATATAAATATTGATGTGTATTTATAAATGTGGTTGATAAATGCCTGTCAACCACATTTATCAACCACGTCAGGAATTACTATTATAAACCTATGAATAATATTATACCCTAAGAATATGAACACTTAGATTAATATACCCAAGGGATTGATATTATAAACCTAAGGGAATAATAAACCCAAGGGATTAATACTAAAAACCTAAAGGAATATAAACCCTAGGGTTTTTAGTAATAATCCCTTGGGTTAATATCATTCCCTTGGGTTTATTATCCCTCGGAGTTTTTTTTTTCTCTAAATAAGGTTAACTTATTGATATAATACAAAAAGTTACATAGTAGCCGGGCCGTAAAGGGTCCTGACCTTAATTAGCACACAACCATGAAAATTGTCTGAGACTGCCCCTACAAAGGCGAAACCAGTCCATTAAACATCCAAATTGCACCCACTGGTTTCCTGAATAGACCAGCCTATCAGCTAACCACAAAACCACCCTGAAAACTAGCAAAACCACCCAGAAAAACCACAAATTGTCTTGACTGGACCACCCAGCTAGCAGATTACCCTGAGGACACATAAGCAAGATAGAAAAACCAGAACTAAGTGAATTGCCACCTATTGGAAGTGACACACGGCGCCAGGATATCCAGAGCAGGTTCCTCCACGATAGGACACACCCAGTCATCCCGGTTGTCCGCCTCGCCATGTCCCGTAGCCTGACATCCTCCCTCCCTGCTGCCATCTGCATCTTGGGGGTGCGACGTGTTCTCCAGACAGCTTTCCACTGCCCGCGTGTCACTAGGAACGCCTGAAGCATCATGCGAGCTGCCAGCGATTGCTTTTCCATATCTTCTATGCCGACCTCCATTACCGTCTAGCTTGTCATTGTTGTCTCTGTGTCGACTTGGACCTGCTCTATTCGTCTCCTCTAGGGAAGTATTCATGGGTATTTGCTGCTCAGGCTCTTTAGAAATGCAGATGGAGATGGTGGCGACTATAACTGGGCAATTCATAGAGCTACGGAACCGGAACTACGTCGTGTGGGGGACTTGATCCATAGGCAGAGGGAAGGTAGCAGTGCGCACAGCCGCCTCGTCGTGTCTGGAGCAGTGGAGGCAAGCTCTGCCTCTACCACTTCTGGTGTTCGGATAATGACCAACAACACTGTATTGGTGGGGATTTTCCGCTGAAGAGGCAGGGGAAGCCGAATTGTGGCTGTGTAAAGCAGGGGAGTGAGAGCTACCATCGCGCGTGCCACCATGACGGTTGCGCATGCGGTGGCGAACCAAGGTGGAGGTAAGCGCAGTTGCAAAGTCAGGGGGGGTGGAAGAAGAGTTGATAGAGGAATGTTGACTAGAAGTTACAGAGTGCTGAGGGGCAGGAGCTAAATTGGAAAGGTTAGTATGGGAATGGTGGAAGCCATTACCCAAGTCCAGACAGCAAACAAGCCAGCATCTGTGTCCTGTGCTAGTTCGCTCACTCGGCTCTCCCGCCTGCGAAGGGCAGGCACAGTGAAACAAGGGAAGAATGATCGAGTGATTCACCGGTTCCATGGTTATGCAGGTGACGATTTTGCCTCAGCAAGAGCAGGCATTAAATGCCGCATGTGAGGTGACGTGAGGATTATTCAATTTGGTCTTGGAATGGTTGCACGGGGCCAAGTGGCCATCTTGCCCGTCGTCGCCCTGTTTCATCGCCTTAAATTCCTTAAATGTCACTCACATCCGAGGGTTGAGCTTCCTTGTGCACCAGGTCAGTGCAAATTTGCAATTGATTGTGATCATCGATGATGTTGAGAAGGCCTTAATGTAGGATTTGGTCCTGATCGACCCCAATGTTTGCTAGGAGATCAGCAATTTTGTTACTGTCTGTTTTGATGTGAATAAAAATTATTGCTCTCCTGTCTTTTATCCATTTCTCTATTATTTCAAGCCTGGCCAGTAATCTCCAGCTTTTGGCAACTCGCGAAGCCGTGCTTCCTTGTTGGATTAGAGTGGCCATGTTGAGAAGGATTTGAGTGTCCCCTTCTATAAGGATGGGATAGAAATGGCGTTGATCAGCTAGCTTCATACCTTGCCACGATCCTTCTAGTTCTGCAGATTTGTTCGTGTCCCATCCTATGGATCCAAAATACAGTAGTAGGGGTTGGCCCTCATGATTCTTGAATATGCCTCTGAATCCTGCTTTGCCTAGGTTTCCCTTGGAGGAACCATCAAAATTTAATTTAATCACTCTTTTTGGGGGGTGTTTCCAATGTGAAAGCTGCCTGGTTGCAATGTGGGGTCTGTTGGAGTTCAATTGTGCTTGTGGGAGTTGTATATTCCAGTTAGCCCATATGCTTGATTCTTGAGGCTCTATCGGAAAGTCCTCAATTATCCATAGATGCAATGCAAGAGTTTCCTTGATGTTCTAACATAGGTTATTCCATATGATTTCTAAGGAGGTTTTTTTATTTTTGAAAATTCGTTTATTTCTTTCCTTCTAGATTGTCCAAAGAAGGAGACCTAGCAAGATAGTCCACAACTTGTTGAGAACTTTGTTGTTATAGGGCTCTGGGGTCCAGTTGCTAATAGTGCTTCTTATATCCCTAAGAAGTCTGCAGGGTCTCTGGCATCTGAAAGTGAGCTTTTCCCAGAGTTGGTTGGCCATGTGGTAGGAGTCCATAAGGTACTGAATGGTTTCTTCATTGTTTTGACAGTTGGGACAGTAAGAAGGACCATGAAATCCTCTTTTGATTAAGTTGTCCCATGTGAGAATTCTTTGATGATACAGCAACTAGATGAAAGTGGAGACTTGGGCCAGATCCCAATAGTCCATATACGATTCCAAGAAGGATCAATTGGTTCCTGAGTTTGAGACATTATCTGGTAAGCTTCTTTGGTGGTGTATGTTCCTTTTGGTGTATAACCCCATCTTAGAACATTGCTACCTGTATTGATTTTGATTTTCCTGCTGGTAAGCTCTTTGTGTAGTTCCATGCTATAAGCTTTCGATTCTTGTTGTGCTATTTGCCCCACCGGTTTCCATTGCCTGAATCCTTGTATAGTACTTAAAGTCCAGTAATGTGCTACATTGTTCTCCTGGTTAATGTCATTTCCATTATGATTTGTGCCTGGTAAGAGTGTTGCAATTTTGGGTCTTTGTTGCCAACAATTAGTCCAAAAATGGGTTGTCCTTTGATCCCTTATCTCCCAAAAGCTATGCTGATGGATGATCTCTCTATGTTGCTTGGTTGCGTTCCAAATAAGGGACCCTGTAGGCATGGTAGTTATCCTGATTAGCTCTTGTTGCGGTCAATTATTTTCATACTTTGTTGTCCATAATTGCACCGATGGCTTCTATGGGTAGGAAGCCCATTGCCACCAAATCCATGCTCCCATCAAAATATTGTTGTGTTGTGGATCACGTAGGCCTAGACCCCCCTGCTTTTTAGGCTTGCAAACTTTTTCCCATTTGACTAAAGCCCGTTTTCTGTTTTGTCCTGTAAAGCCCCATAAGAAATTGCATTACAGATTCCTAATTCTCTTCAGCACCCATTTAGGTGCAGCGAGTACTGAGAACAAATAGAGGGGCATAGATTGTAGGACTGCTTTGATCAAGACTAATCTACTTGCCATTTTGAGAGTACTATAAGTCCAAGACTGGAGCCGACTTTCCATTTTCTCTAAGAGTTGATGCCAGGAAGCATGCTTTAAGGTGGAATCTATGAGAGGGTCTCCTAAATACTGAGAAGGAAGCTTGGCTTGAGAGAATCCAATGATTCAAGCAATGATTCTTTGGGTGGGAATAGGAGTGTTGAAGAAAAAAATTTGAGATTTGTTCATGTTTATGGTGGTGCTAGAAGCTTTTGAGAATGTGTCTAAAAGTGCTTTAAAGGTTCTGGCTTCATTTACAGAAGGATGACCAAAGAGAATATTGTCATCAAGAAATTGTTGATGTGTGACAGCAGAGGAGCCATGGATAGAGAGTCCTCTAAGGTCATGGGAATTAACAATATGCTTTATGAGACGGCCTATACCCTCAACCATAATGATGAAAAGAAAGGGGGACAAAGGGTCCCCTTGATGACTTCCTCTTGACGGGTGGTACGGTTTAGAGGGGATTCCATTGACAAGAACAGAGCAAAGTGGGGAGGAAACAAGGGTCATTATCCGTCTAACATAGGTCGGGCTGAATCCAAAGGCTATTAGCATCTGTTTTATGTATGTCCATCTGAGTTTCTCAAAGGATTTGGAAAGGTCAATTTTCAACAGCATACCTGCATGTTTATTTTTCTTGAGAGAGTGGATGGTTTCATGAGTAAGAATAATACCATCCAAAATTTGGCGACCTTCTACATACCCAAATTGCTCTAGTGAGATGAGAAGAGGGAGGAGTGTTTTGAGGCAATTGGCTATGACTTTCGAGATAATCTTGTAGATGATATTGCAGAAGGCAATAGTCCTGAACTTCTCAGGAGTGCTTGCTTGTGCAACTTTGGGAATAAGGGCGATAAAAATTGCATTGAGCGAAGGGAGTAACCAATGCATGGCTCTAGATTCTTCTACCACATTCCAAACATCTACTTTGATTAGATCCCAAAAGTGGTGTTAAAATTTGGACGTGAAGCCATCAGGTCCTGGCACTTTCCCAACCTTTAGTTGATTTGAAGCCTCTTTGTCCTCCATGATGGTGACTGGTCTTAACAATAATTGATTATGCTCCTCCATGATGAGTTTAGGAATATGATTAAGTATCTCATTGGTTGCATGCTGTCTATCTATGGGCTGCTCTTGATGAACAATTTTGAAGTGATTTGTGAGCTCTTTCTCTATGTCTTCCTATTTCTCAATTTTATTTCCCTGTGAGTTTTGAATGTGAGAGATTGTATTGTTCATTATTCTTTGTATATTTGTACGATGAAAAAACTTGGTATTTCGTTCCCCTTCTTTTAACCATCTGATTCTTGACTTCTGTCTCCAAAGCAGTTCCTCTTGTTTGCTTCTTTAATCTAGTTGTGTTAGTAGTATTTGTTCCTGTTTGGCATACTCCACTGTTCTGCCTTCTAGGATGATCTTTTGTTGTATCTCTGCCATGCTCTGCTCAAGAGATTTTTTCTCTTGAAGGATGTTGCCAAAAATGGTGTAGTTCTAGGTTTTGATTTGTTTTTTGATATGCTTTAGTATTTGTTGGAATTGGTACATGAGAGAGACCCAGTTACTTTCCCATGCTGTTTTGACCACTGTATTGAACTCAGGGTGAGTGCGCCAGAAAGCTTCAAACTTGAAAGGTCTTATGTTTGAGTTTCTAGGATTTTTCCATTGCAAAGAGATGGGCCAATGATCTGAGCTAGCTAGCAGTAGGATAGAGGTGCACACGTCACCACCAAGATGGACGAAGTTGTCTAAAATTAGAAATCTGTCTAACCTGGATGCTATTTGCTGAGTGCCAGCTCTTTTGTTGTTCCAAGTAAAGATGTCGTTCTCAAAAGGTAAGTCTATTAGTCTATTGTGTTGAATATAGTCTTTGAAGTCATTGCTTTCTTTTTCCAGCTTTCTTCTGCCCTCCAATTTTTCCTCCAACCGTGTGATCGTATTAAAGTCTCCACCTATTAACCAAAGTGGATGAGTTCTTGGAGCATTAAGAATCTCCAATGTTTCTAATTTCTTGAGCTTTTGTGTACTTTCCTGTGGGAAGTAAACATGGGTTAAATGTCCATGTATGTTGGTGCCGATCAGGTGGAACATTGCATGTATGAAGTAATGCGAAGCATAGAAATTTGTTAAGGAAATATGATGAGTATTCCATGCTATGGCTAACCCTCCCGACACATCCTGCCCAGGCTTTAGATAATATGGATTCTAAAGTGTTGGTGCAGCATTCTTTTTCTTGCATGAATACAATGTATGGTTGTTCTTTCTGAATCATGTTCTTCAACATTCTATACTTCCCGGGATCGTTAAGTCCTCTTACATTCCATGAGATTAGCTTCATGGTTTACTGGTAGGTAAGATCGATAATATTTGGTCAACTTGGAGCATCTGTCCGATTCCACTAGCATTTCCCCAATTAAAATGGTATGTTGTAAATTTGTCTTTTTGCCTCTTTTCTTCCCCTGTTTAATGATATGTTTCCCATCCCATCAGCCTCCTTGTTGTATGCCCAGAGTATTATGCGGATGCACTCGTGTGAGCACTACTTCCATATTTTCCAGTTGTCTTTCCCATATTGTGTCGAACTCTTTCCTTTTGCAAGCTTGCTCTAGACTGAACATGTCTATTTCCCCGAGATCAAAGCTTTCTGGTTCTTCTTCCATTAAGCTTTGCTGACTACCTCCTTCCTAGCAGATAAGTGGTTGAGAAGGTTCTGCCTGAGTATCATCAATTTCCATAATCTTATCAGACCATAGGGCTTTGTACTAAACAATGTCGGTGTTGAGTTGCAGATCTGAGGCACGCTTTTCAGAGGAGATGGCATTCAAATGATGACTGGTTTTAGAGCGGATAGGAGTGGTGGACATATGAGTGGATGGATCTGAGGTTGGCTTTGCTAGCATGGGCGTATCTGATTCAGGTTGTTCTAGATTTTTCAGAATATCAAAGTTGTTGCTTGAGGACAGCAAATCAGAAGCTAGAGCAGCAGTTTTAGGTGCTGAGGGAGGTTTTTTGGTATGCCTTTTTCGGCTGGCTACCTTGTTGAATCCTTAGGGATCATACTTGTTCCAATTTCTATGGTTTTGGGCAGTATGTTTAAGGGACAATCACGAAAGAGGCAACTGTGGGCATGGCATCGCCTCCAAAGGAAGGGTACATGTTCATAATCAAGGGGCTGAATCCATTCAAAGTCATCATGCAGAAGACTTACCGTGTCCGATAGCGCATGGCCCAGCTTCATGTAGACACAGATCCATGCATAAGAAGTATATCATCGAAGCTTAGTTTCCTCTGCAGCCTTTATGAACTCGCCTAAGCCATTGCCAATGGATTTTAGTGAATCCTCATCCCAGTATTCCAGTGGAAGCGAGTACATGTAGATCCATACGGGCGCCCAACTGAAGTCTTCTTTGTCAAGGTTGAATCTTTCGACCCAGTCTCATAGATAAAGGCCTGCTGCATTGAAGAAATAGGCTCCTCTGTCCAGAACTTGGTTTCTGTCTTCAAGGCAGTTAAAAGTGGCTGTAAAGAAGCCCTTAGGCCCCAGCTGTAGAGTTACATGACCTTTGGGCTTCCATATCTAGATTATCCAGCCTTGCAGGGCTTTTTTAGTCGGCCAGAAGCCTATGAATTTGCCAATCAAGGTGTGATCTTTCATATATTGTATTTGCGCATTGATTCTGTGACTAGGTAGCTCGATCTTTGGCCTTTCTGTGGAAATGGGTTTACATGTTGGCAATGAGGCTTTCTTTGGTTTGCTAGATGTTGCTTGTTTGTATGTTGTCTCGTGTTCCAGATCTTCTTGTTCATTCTTCTCATTCTGTTGTGCAGGTCTTGCCTCAGGCTTCTCTACATTCTCAGCTTTGCTCTCAGTTGGGTTTTCCTTATTGTTTTTGGGGGGAGGCGCTAATGCCTCCCCCAATGGACTGTTCATTGTCCTTTGTGCTCAAAATTACAATGTCAATCCTGACAAAGTTTTTGTTTGAGCTTGAAAAGTTGCAAGCTCAGACTGTGCACCATGGATGGTTTTTATAGGAACCCTAGTTCCTTAGTGCGCCATTGCAGAGCTCCGCCGACCCCATATTATCCCTTGGAGTTTTATTATTAACCCCTTCGGCTTATTATTCACTTGGGTTTATAATATTATTGTTATATATTTATCAATGGTAGATAGAAATGAGGTCTTCGGCTTATATCAACCACATTAATATTTTTAATCTGGTTGTGCTAGTATTTATAATAGTTATTTATGTTTATTCACAATTTCAAAATACAATATTTATATGTCATATATATATATATATATAATTTGATTCTTGTGGTTTTTGTTTTGCCATTGTTAATAGCTGTAATAGTCATATTTATATTAAAATAACAAATTTTGAAAATTCTTAACTATTTATAAAATTAAGAAAATTTTAAAAAAACAATGCCATTAATATAAAAGAGAAAAATAACAACTATTTGATTTAAAAGTGCTGATATATCCTACATTTTTAAAGTAAGTTTCTAACTTGTCAATATGTATAAAAAAAAGGACATGAGATAAGGAACAACCTTTACTTAGGTTCTATATTATAAATAAATTCTTTTGAATCACCTTCAATGTTCCTAAACTTGGTAATGACATTAGGATACATCCTTATTGTAATAGTTATTAACTTGAAAGGAACCTTTAGCTCTTTTGATCAATTCCAGTGGTTAGTTCTAGGAATTATGTTAAATTCTTTTCTAAAGCCAGCAAAGTAACATAGAATATCAATTTTATTATTGTAACACTTTACAATGATCCTAAGTGTAACACCATTGTCCATAATTGATAATAACTCCAAAATGTAGCTAGCTCTTTTTCCAGGTTTTCTACAAATATGTTGATCTTCTTTTGCAAAATAATTCCACACAAATTGGCTAAAATGATGGTTAAATATATTGTTCCTATAATTAGAGGATTGACTTTATACACACTTTTAAAAAAGGGAAGAATGAGGTTTTGAGTCCATAGTTTATGAAAACCCTACTTGAGTACTAAATTGAAGAACTTGTGGATGTAAGGGATAAGGATTGGCCCTCCAATTTTATGATTTCTAATGAGCAACCTTCAATATCGTTGAGATTCACCTTTAAGAGCAACTTAAACTTAGACTTTGTATCTAAAAAAAAGAATAAATACCAAATCAATTTCATAAAATAAAATTAACAAAAATTATAATATTTATTAACAAATAGAAAAATAAATACATAATCTTTTGCATTTAATGTAATGAACTCCAATAGTCATCACTACCAGGAGTAGAGTGCATTTTTATGTATGAGGTTAAGGCTAGATGTTATTTGTTACCTGAAACCATATAAATTTAGTGTTAGAGCCTAAATAATGGCAATAAGAAATACTTGTTACTTGGAATCATATGAATTAAAAAAATAGATAAATTTGGTTATGGAAGTGAATGATTTTCAAAATAAACATGCTTATACTTTTTGGGTTTTTTATTTACTTATCAAATTCCCTTGAAATTTGTGAAAATTATTGTAAAATTGAATATAATGCAATGACAGTGTTATTTTGTCCTAGGTTGAAGTTATTTGATTTATATTATCTCTATACTCTGTTTTAGTGAGGTTTAATTTCAAATTGTAATAAAATTGAATATCATGCAATGAAAGCATTATTATGTCTTAGGTTAAAGTTATTTGATTTTAGGGAGGTTTATTTGATATGACTTGAGGACTTGAATTTAATTTATTTCTATATCACCTATTTTAAATGGAGAAGTTAAACTTTTTGTTAATGTTTATTATGAATAAATTACATTATTTTTTCAACTTTTTCTTTTGAATTCTTTAAAAGTAAAACTTAACACTTACAATATAACAAGATTCTTAACTATGCATATTTATACCCATTTTACCATGGATATTATTAACTTGTAAATAGGCTTTGTTAGAATACAATGAGCTAGTGATATAGATTATCAATATCACTTGCCCAAAAGCCACAACTCATTTCAAAATAAAAATATTTATAATATTTTCCTTAAGTTCCTATGAGACATGTCTAGGCGGAAGTTCACATGTCTAGGCAGATTGAACTTCCAATCACTTAAATACACAACGACTTGCAAACATGTTTTTTTGCCAATCATACTACCACTCTAGAACATATTAATTTTTAATATTATATACATTTAAAATTAACAAAATTATTAATATTATATACATTTATAATTATCAATAAAATTATTATTTTTTGCAACAACCTTGCATATTACATTTCTTATAATTTTTTTCTAAATAATTAGGATTTTATCTTGAAAACCACATAGGAAACATAAAAAAAATTACAAAATCTTCTAAAACATTTATTTCAAATAACATAAGTTTTTATATTTTATTCATCATTATTTTGATAGCTTGGCTAGACACTTTTGACATTTTAGTAAGAATTGGGCGGCGGGCCTAATGAATGCACAAAATAATGTACCGAAAAATGAGAGGTTGCCTCTTTGAGTTTCCCACTTCTCGATACAATTGTCAATGTGGACAAATGGGAGAGTGGTTCCATCATCAATTTATAGAATCCAGGGAACAGACTGCTATAATCAACATCCCCAACCCAATCCTCTATGGCCATGAAGTTGAAATGTCCGTTCGCCAATACAAACAGAATGAACTTGTTTGTACTTATTTCTCTATTTTTAATGATGAAGCAGCTCATAACACATTGTCACAGTCAATAAGCTAAGCACCTTGAATAACTAGGAATCTTTCTAGTTAGGTTTGGGAGAGTATAGATCCCGAATTATTGCTATTGGTGAGTTGGGATAGCTCTAGAGCAGCTCTATAGGGGCAAGGCGTAACGAAGGGGAGAGCGTGGCAAACCATGAAACTTCCATGGGTATTCGATCTCTAGTGCTGCAAATTGCACGGGATCCGTAGGTTGAAGTTATGCCTGGACGAACGACCTCCCACTTGGATTCGCCATGTGCCGTTGGTGAAAAATGGATGCAGTCGTAGTCGAGGTACTAGAGGTATATAGTGGTAGGCCATCTGCAAGGAGACCTTGGATACCTTCTCAGTTGGAATGGGACCCTGGTTACCGTTGAAATGTTCTCCAGTTGCCTCAGCTCTGATGATTACGAACGTCAGTCGAGCAGTGCACTGCTTGTAGACGGTAAAGTTGAGATGCCGCACGAAAATGACAACCACCGGGGAAAAAGTGCAATTTTCTTTACTCCAACATTGCACACAGATTTATTCAAATACCTCAAAAGTTTTTTCGAAAAGATAGACCGCTCGGATCCCTATTCTCCAAAATGAGAAGTATCGGTTGCAGTGAAGAGTTGAAAAGCACGTGGATCGGGAACTTGCCAGGGAAGAACCCACTCGGCCGGGAGCCCGCAGAAATGCGGTCCCACAGGTCGGGGAAAATACAAGACCGTGGAAAATCCACTAGCGAGATGTGGTGATTATGTTGTTTAACTAATGCTCAAAATGGCGAGGGTCGGGATAAACCTTTTAAGATGCGAATATGCCTGTACGTTCCTCCTGAGTCCTGACTCAGGCTGTGCATCAATTAACTTTTAAATTAAGCTCGAAACAGTAAAGTATATTGTATTGTCAAATCGAACGATTGCCTGATGCTTGCCGTCCATCATATTGTCGCGGGGTAGTACACGCATGATGCATGTATTCTTATTACATTCCTTATTACATGCCCTGCCCTACATGCTGAGGGAGCTCCGGTAAGCCCTATATAGGCGATGTCTGTATTCGTTCTCAATGCAGGTGGGGTGGAGTCGCCATGGCACCTGCCGATCATAGACTTCGGAGGATTTCGATGGAGGTAATCTCTTTATCATCATCGTTATAAGTTTGTTGAATATTTGTTACAGTGTTGACTTAATTTTAGTATACGTTGTAGCCCAAAGATTTCTATTTAGTATGTATATTTGTATTACATATATTTTTGGAACAAAGAGTGATGAGAGCAGGGCCTGCGCAGATTGCTGGAAAAGATTGAAAGGTCTTCGGATGAAGCTATTTGTTTCATGATAGGCAGATCCGCGCAGAGACACAAAATTCTCTGAGCAATTTTTTATGCAGGGCAACTCTGGCACTTTGGCAATGGCGATATATTGTTCCTCTACTTCACAGTTTCAACATTATAGTATACCAAATGTGAGCAGTATGTATATTGATATTGCACTGATCAAGTTCTTCGATCTCGAATATTGAAGGCATGTTCGAAATAATAAAACAGCCAAACTGTTTCCCTTGGTAATATTACTTACTTCTTGGACGTGTGGAAGCAGATGAAGAGTATATAGTTTAGCATACATGTAGTTTGCTGTGTTATTGACGACATTGGACTTGGGATTTCTGGGGCAACATGGGTATCGTTTGGAGGACAGGCAAAGGTCTTGATGCTTTTGTCGAGCTTTTTAATGCTTCAAGGGCCTCTTTTTTTGCATTCAACGTGGAGGCAAAGGTCTTGATGCTTTTGTCGAGCTTTTTAATGCTTCAAGGGCCTCTTCTCTTGCATTCAATGTGGAGTCGGAGAAGGGCTGTTGCAAACTCCAACTTCTTTAATGGAAAATAACGGAGGTTGAATCCTATAGACAATGCGATGGGAAATTTGAAATAATCTCATAAATTTGTGAATAGTTGCAATGCCATGTATCATACACATATGAACACAAAAGCATCTTAGTCTTGATGTAGAGTATTTAGACTTCTCTCATAGATTGGGAGGTTTACGTCGTACTTTTATAGAGCTGGTGCTGGATATATGTTCCGCCTTGGAAAACAAGTTTAAAGAATCTATAAATTAAAATAAATATTTTTTTAAGTATTAATTTATTATTATTATTTTCATTTAATTTTTTAAATTATTAAAAAATTCAGTTCCATTTCATATATATATAATATATTTAATATAAATATATATTATATATATTTAATATATTATAATCATAAATTATGTATATATGTACTAATTTATTATATATATATATATATATATATATATATATATATATTATATTAATATATAACAATAAATTAGTACATATATATAGCACTTAAAAGTACACCAAAGGAATAGAATATTTGATAAAATCATCTTGCCATGCACCTAGTCTACTATTAAATGCATGTATGTTATGTTTGCAAACTCTCCAATGCATGTATTATTAGTCTTTTCTTTAAGTGGAGCTAAATTGCTTTTTGATAAGAATAAGTAGATGATATATCTAAAGCTGCTAAGAGACTATAGTAAGGAACATATAATCTTTGAGGAGGACTCCACGTTTGAGAGAAACGTTGTTGGGCTTGGCAGAGACTGTTCATCCCACGAATTGGAGAGCCTCATTTTAGTATGCCTCTCTCAAATTAAAAGTTGACACAGCGAGTGGGTCAACAATGTTCAAAGTGTTTACGAGATTATTTGTTTCAAATAGAATTGAAGGCTAGGAATTTTGGATAGAAAGACTCATGAGCATAATTATGTTGTTGGTGGGATGAGGAAAGGTGTTTTCAGTATTCCGAAAGATGTCATCGTCAATTCCTTTGTTATAGTCCAATGTTGGAGCAAAAGAAGCAAGAGGAATGGGAACAACAAGAGAAGAGGTTCTCATCGCTTGTAGTCGTACTTGATGACAATGTATAGAGAGAAGGGAAACAAGCTTCCCATGAACTTTTATTTGCAAATCCACAAAACAACTATAATCATCCTTCAAATTCCTAGCAAAATAAGACAAAGTTCAAACGTCGTATGTGTTTATGTGTTCATCTATTTATTTGACACTCTCATGGTTGTGTCTATTTTTTTGTATGTGTGTCCTGCAAAGGGGAATGGAGAACAGATGGAATGAACATATGAATAGATTACTTATTTCGACCTAAATGGTCCAAATACAAATGCATAAAAAGTTTGTTATACTTGCAGCAGCCTTAAGCATAAGTTTGACTTAGTAGTAGTTTTCACGCAAAGCATGAGAAAGAAAGTCGACTAGCCTCTTGAGAACCTCATCACCAAATATGACTGCTAGATTTAAAGCTCTGATCCATTACATGCAACCCACGAGTACCACATAGAAAAAAAAAAATTGTTCAATTAGAAGGTTATGTTCCAGAAAATTCAATAGAGGATGCTTATCATGACCTCAACAATATGTTTGTAATATTGACTTTGACTTGGTAAAAACTATAAATAAGATGTAACCTCACTTTCATATAGCAACACACACTAGATGAAGAGTGTACGCATGTAAAATGAACCCCTTTCCAATTTCTTCGTCATATTTAGTTTCCTCGCTATCATCTTTTGTAAAGATTTATTTTTCTACTGAAAAATGCCTCCATTTCATCAATTTCATGTACTTGACCTCCAACCTTTCTACAAACCTCTTATCACTATTAAAATAAGATAATTACCCATGCATGAGGAGTTGGTTAAACATAAAGAGTTAGTTAATTGAGTGATTGAGTACTTGAGTGTTGAGTCAAGTCGAGTTAAGTGATATACGACGTTTAGTGTGTGGTTGCATGTCAGATTGAGTAGCTAGTTAGAAAATGATAAATACCCTTTACTGGGTTCATTGTAGGCATCATGTTTTTTGTGATCAATAGAAGAGAAACAACTCGTGTTTTATGTGTGAAATTCTATTTTCGTTTCCTCTGCCTCTCCAACAAATTGGTATCATAGCAAGGTTAAGCAAAAGCTTTCAAACATCCTGAGTATCAAAGAAGTGCAACTGTAATCTGTAGAGAAAATTAGTTGTCTATTATTCGTTGAACGAGTTGTGATCAACCTCACATGAGAGTTGCCACAACCCTCATCAATGCCATAGTTAACAGTTGTGCAACCATTCTGCAGTTGTTCCCTTTGATTTTATCAAACAACCTTAAAGAGAGGAATAGGGCCACAGCCCTAGCTATTGATTGTTTGGTGTGTCGCGGCCATAGTAAAAAGTTAATTGCTCCAATGAAAAGTCACCCACAAACCCCAATTTGCATCCATTAACATGATTAGATTTCAGGTTCAAAGCTTCTAAGGCACACAAGAGTCAACAAGGTCAAGGTTTGAAAATATTTTGGAAAGGGGATTTTATGAAGTTACTTGAAAGTTAAAAGAGATATTTGAAATTTCTTGGAAACATTTTTTGTATCTATTTGAAAAAAAAAAAATTTATAAAGTTTTTTTTATACTCGAAAGAGTTTTACAAAGCTTACAAAAAAGAGAAATTTAGGGTTTTTTGAAGAGAAATATTTGGAGAAAGATGGCTTTCTCAAATTTTCAGCCCCAATTCCCACCGTTTATAGAGAAGGATTATGTGTGGGCCATTAATATGGTGACCACATTACAAGAACATGATGTTTGAGATTATGTCTAGTCTGGGTTTTCAAAACCTAAGAATGAAGCAACAGAATAAGCTCTCAATAATACAGAGAGGGAACAATGGAAGAAAGACAAGAAGAAGAATGCACAAGTGTTGCAGCTTATCCAATAGGGAGTGGACCGAGCAGTATTCTAAAATATTATGATCACTTCTTCAGCAAAAGTAGTGAGGGATACTTTGGCGACAAAATATACAGGTATGGCCATAGTCAATATCGTTAAGTTGCGGAATACTATGAGAGATTTTGAAAGTTTGCATATGAAGGAGATAAATGACATCAATTCTTTCATGAATTGGGTCATAACTGTCATAAATCAGTTAAATATTTATGGTGAAGAAATTAAAGATCAAAAAGTGGTTGAGAAGGTCCTTCGATCTTTGTCTACCAAATTTGGTGTTGTGGTAGCAACCATAGAAAAAGACAAGGGTTTGGCATCATTGGCAGTTGATAAGTTGATGAGATCACTTCTATCACATGAGGCAAGGATAGACAAAAATAAGGATTCCACTTTAGAGACTGCTTTCAAAAGTTAGGTTTCTATTTCAAGAGACATAGGTTGAGGCAAAAGTATATCGAGAAGCAGAGGATGGTCGAGAAGAGCATGAACATGAAAGTGGAAGCAACTACAGAAGATTCAACAATAATCAAAAAGTTGACAAATCAAACGTGAGATGTTATTATTGCAATAAATTTGGTCAATATGCTCGTGATTGCAAGAAGAAGATAGTTGATTAAGGGAACCATAGCGCTAATGTCACTACAGAGAGTACTAAATCCATGTTCCTAGCTTTCCATACCATGCATGAACCTTCTGCTAGTGTGTGGCTGTTAGACAGTGGTTGCAGTGACCACATGATAGGCAACAAGGATTTGGTTGCAAATTTTGATCAATCTATGAAAACAAAGGTAAAGTTGGGGACTGACGAGATTATGGAAGTAGATGGAAAAGGAGTGGTCAACATTCTGACCAAGTAGGGGGAGCCGAAGACAATCTCAGAGGTATATTATGTTCCTAGTCTCAAACATAATTTGTTAAGTGTTGGTCAATTGACACAAAAAGGATACAGAGTTATCTTTCAAGGTTAAGAATGTGTTATATATGACAAGCCCACAAGCAAGTAGCTAATAGCAAAGGTGCAGATGACGAGGAACAGGCTCTTTCCTTTAATTTTGAATTACATTGGTCAGGTGAGTTCTTTTACAGTTGCATGTTCTAATAATTATTGCTTATGGCACTTTTGATTTGGACACTTGCACTTATTTTATTTAAGATTGTTGCAGCAGAAATAGATGGTCAGAGGATTACCTCCCATCAAAGAACTTGCTATTACTTGTGAGTGATGCATCTTGGAAAAGCAACACCGTGAAAGTTTTCCAAAGGGAGTTGCATACAGAGAAAAGCAACCTCTTGAGCTAGTGCATACAGATTTGTGTGGAACTATGAGGACACAGTTGATTGGTGGAAGTTGTTACTTCCTCACTTTCATTGATGACTACAACAGAAAGACTTGTGTTTACTTCTTGAAGAAGAAGTATAAAACTTTTGCAAAGTTCAAAGAATTCAAAGCCTTAGCATAGAACCAAGGTGATCGACAAATCAAGGTATTGAGGTCATATTGTGGTGGAGAATATGACTCAAAGGCATTCCATGATTACTGCAAATAACATGGGATCAAAAGACAGTTTACAACCAAGTACACACTGTAGCATAATAATGTAGTGGAGAGAAAGAACAAGACAATTATGAACATGGTAAGAAGCATGTTGAAACGAAGAAACTTGTCTAATGAGTATTGGGCAGAAGCAGTTGCATGTGCTATTTATGTGATCAACAGATCTCCTACAAAGAGTGTGATGAATATAGTACCAAAACAAGCATGGTCAGGTATGTATTGCAGCATATCTCATCTCAGATTATTTGGATGTGTAGCTTATGTACATGTGCCTAAGGAGAGAAGAGGAAAACTAGATGATAAAAGTGAAAAATGCATATTTACTGGTTATAGTGAGCAATAAAAAGCTTACAAATTGTATAACCTCGTCACAAAGAAGACCATAATTAGCAGAGATGTTGTGTTCAAAGAGCAAGAGTCATGGAATGGAGCTCTATACAAAATAATTGATGCATAAGTGCCACTAATGGAAGAAGATGATGTACTAGAAAAGGAGCAGCAAGAATCACAGGTGAAGAAACCAAACAGAGACACACCAACAAGGACTCCAAGATTTTCAGAGCAGCATGGATCTTCAAGCAAATCAACAGATCAAGATTCTGCCAGAAATCAATCAGGTGATAAATCAAGCAATGGTAAGAGAAAGATGAGAAGTTTGAAAGATATTTATGATTATTTGGATGTTAGTTCAAATTTTGCATTATTGTCATTTCAACCTTCTTTGTTTGAAGGAGCAATCATAGATGAAAACTGGGTGCAAGCAATGGATGAAGAAATTGAAGCTATTGAAAAGATTGATACATGGGATTTGGTTGATTTACCAAAGGACAAAAATCTCATTGGTCTAAAGTAGGTGTACAAGACAAATTTTAATGAGAAAAGTGAAATTGATAGATTTAAAGCAAGACTTGTAGCAAAAGGATTCTCGCAGCAACCATGAATAGTCTTTGGAGAAACGTTTTCTCCTGTAGCAAGATTGGATATTGTAAGAGAAGTTCTAGCCACAACAACTCAGAACAGGTGGAAAGTATATAAGATGGATGTGAAATCAGCCTTCCTGAATGGAATTCCAGAAGAAGAAATTTATGTGCAGTAGCCTCCAAGACATGAAGTTGAGAGTAATGAAGAGAAAGTTTACTGGTTGAAGAAAGTGCTCTATGGACTAAATCAAGTGCCTAGAGCTTGGTATAGTAGAATTGACAGCTACATGATCAAGAATGGATTTTTCAGAAGCAACATTGAGCCTACCTTGTACACAAAGGTAAATGAGCAAGGACATATTTTGATTGTTTGCTTATATGTTGATGACATGATTTTTACAGGTGATTTTGAGATAGATGAATTTAAAATAGCCATGATGAAAGAATTTGACAGATCTTAGTCTCATGAAATATTTTCTTGGAATAGAAGTTGAGCAATCTGAAAAAAAAAAAAAAAAAAAAAAATGAATTTTTATCTGTCAAAATAAATATTCCAAAGATTTGTTGAAAGGATTTAGGATGGAAAATTGCAAACCTGTCCCTACACTAGTTGCAATAGGTACAAAGTTAAGTAAGGATGATGAAGGATCATATGTCAATCCAACCATATTCAAAAGATTGGTTGGCAGCCTCATGTATCTCACAACTACAAGACCAGATATCATGCAAGGAGTGAGTTTGATTTCCAGATTTATGGAGACTCCAAAAGACACACATTGGAGTGTGAAAAAAAGAATTATGAGATACATAGCAGGAACTAGAAATTGTGGCATAATGTATGCAAGCACAGAAAAGAAATATTTGATTGGATACATAGATAGCGATTTTGCAAGTAGTTTGGATGATAGGAAGAGCACTTCTGGTTTTGCTTTCCACCTTGGTTCATGTGTGATTTCATGGCATCTAATAAGCAACCTATTGTGACACTTTCGTCAGCAGAAGCAGAATATGTAGCAACAACATGTCAAGGAGTGTGGTTAAGAAGAGTATTTAATGGACTCAAGCAGAAACAACAAGGATCAACAACAAGTGACAACACCTCAAAGATTGCACTGTCCAAGAATAATGTGTTTCATTAGAAGAGCAAGCATATTGATACGAGATATCACTTTATTAGAGAACTTGTGAGCAATGGAGAAGTTCACTTGAAGCCTTGTAAATCTAGTGATCAATTGGCTCATATATTAATTACTATGTCATTTCACAAGATGTATTTGAGTTTCATAGAAGAAATTTGAGTGTTGTAAGTCTAACTAAGACATAGACTAGCATGCATGTTTGAGTTGTCATCAGTCATGTTTTAGTTTAGCAGTCATAATTAAGAGGGAGTGTTAAAATAAGATAATTACCCATGCATGAGGAGTTGGCTAAACATGGAGAGTCAGAGTTAACTGAGTGATTGAGTGATTGGGTGTTTGAGTGTTGAGTCAAGTCGAGTTAAGTGATAGATGACGTTTAGTGTGTGGTTTCATGTGGTTGCATGTCAAGACGAGTAACGAGTTAGAAAAGGATAAATACCCTTCACTAGGTTCATTATAAGCATCATGTTTTGTGTGTTCAATAGAAGAGCATCAACTCATGTTTTATGTGTGAAATTCTATTTTTGTTTCCTTTACCTCTCCAACAATCACAACAACTTAAAAACCACGATAAACTACATTTTATTCCCTTCCTTGATCATTTCCAAAATCTAGCCTTGATTTTGGTTTGTAAGCTATTGGTAAAGTGAGAAGGAAATTCTACCGGATCCCATAATGATCTGTTCATTTCTGCCTAAAATTTTTGAAATTGAGTTTCATAAGATCCAGGTTTAGGTCATGTGACTATACTTTTCGTTATGTCTTCCGACGAAAATCCCCACGCTCTAAGAAGTTCAATCCGATTCAATACTGGATCTTGACTAAGGACAACCTGCGTCATTTTCTCTAGAAGTTTACACAGTTCAGACTTGGGGAATTACCTACACCACTGATCAACCAGAATTAACAGAGGCTGAAACCTTCTAAAAACCTTGAATCACATAAGCATAGTTGTTTCTGAGGGCTTTTGGATCAAATATAATAAACCCATTATTTGAATTGGATTCAAAAACAAAATCCAAAACTGATCACCAAACAGAAAATGTACTATAATGGTGATGCCTTTACGTGCGAAGGAGGGTATGGAGCCTGCGTTTGATGTGCTAAAGTCGGAGGTCGCCCACCGCACAATTCTATCGGTGGAGAACTTAAAAATATATCCTTTACCATGTAGCCAAAAAATGTTAGAGGAAGAAGAAAATGAGCCCCTGTGATTGTGTGGATAAATTTTGGCTTTTATCACTAGCTATTCTTTTCTATCGAAGTCCAATGTCACACAATAAATCATTCTACTATTTGTATGTGGAATTTCGCTATGATATGATTTATATGTGTCATTATGTTATTCCTGTCTGTATAGTGATATGTAGAAAATTGGTTGTTTAGAAAAATATTTATCCTTCCTAGCTTTTGTAAAAATGTACTTAATTTTTCAAAGATAGGGTAATAATGTGTTAATTTAAATATTCTATTTTTAAATTTTATTTTTACTTTAATCAATTTTAATTATTTTTTATTTTTTAAATATGATATAAATTATTATGAATTTTAATTTATATAATTCCAATATAAGAAATATTTTTTAAAGTATTAATCTAATATATTAAATATTTATAAGAAAATATTTTTCATGATACATTTCATATGGTAACTAAATTAGTGTAGTCATATAAATTAGAGGGATGGTAAACATGATAGGCATCCATACATAACAAGTGCTAGAACCCAGTGTAGTCTTTACCATTTAAGTCCAAATTATGTTTTCAGAAAAATTGAAAATTGATATATAAAAGAAAAACTACATTTCTATATCAACATTCATATCTGCGATTTAAAATGTTTCACTAAAATTATGTCCATGCATGATATAACTACCAAGGAAATCACTCTCATACAATTGACTTAGCTTACATTGACTGAAAATGTTCATAATTACTACTGAAAATGTTTTGATGATTGAAATGTTTCATTAATGAAACTATATTTCTGAAGTAATAGAATACAATATAGAATTGAAAAAAAAAATTCCCAAAATAAATCCGAGTTAAATAGAGTTTTTCTTCACCGATAATAGAACCATTAGTTGTGTAAACATTTATTCATCACTAAGTGAGAAAATCAATGAAATATTGAGCAACACCAACTACAAAAATCACAAAGAACTATTCACTAATATATGTTGGAACTACTACACCTACATGCAGACTCTTAGTTAGAGCATGGGATTGCATGCAAGATTCCTTTTGCATGATTTACTCCTTGATTTGCTCCTTCTTTAACTCCGCAACTGACTAGTTATCTCCGGAACTTGTTGTAGGTGTTGAGTCTTCTCATTGATCACCACTATAGTTCATTACCTTGGGATCTTCACCAAGTAATGCTATATCATGAACATTGTAACATATTTTCTAATGAATCATTATTTTCTTCTTTCGATTTTCTTTTAATGTTTTTGCTAAAGTTGTGTGTTCAACCTTTACCGGCTAGATTCATCTGTGCAGGTTTTCTAACACATTTACATGGTATCAGAGCCCACAGGTTGTTAGATAAAAGACGCACCAGTACTTTATTTTGCAGGTATTACAGCTCGGAGATCGAAGATTGACAGAAAATTGGATTTCCCCAAAGCATCGATCCTAACACCGTACAACTATCACGAATGGAAGGACCAAATGGCTCGATACCTTCGTCAAAAAGGGTTGTACAGGATTACCATGGCTACAGAAGTGGAAACCACTCAGCCATAGAGAAATCCAAGTACCTCAACCGTATGGATGAGGCCCACGGATCCATATGCATGTGCATCTCTCCAGAGTTGCAGTTTCATCTATCTGCTTGCAATACTCCTAATGAGATTTGGAAAAAGGTTGAAGATCTCTACGGGAAACAAGATGAGATGAAAGGACATATGCTCGAAGTGGAGCTGCTATCATTGGATCCACGGAACTATGATAGAATTCAAGACTTCTTCACCAAATATAATGATCTATTGCTGCAACTCAAGGGTTGTGGAATTGACAAATCCAAGGAGGAGAGTCACCAAATTCTCTCTATTATGTCAAAGCTCGGACCGGAATACTCCGTCTTTGTGTCTACATTTCATTCAGTAAGGCTCGCAACAGGTAAATCCTATACTATGCCTTCTCTCCAAGAATTTATGGAGTCCCTTATTTTTGAGCAAGATAAACTCATTGGCATGGGGAAATCAAGCCTCCAAAAGCGCATGCACTTGCTATGCATGATAGCAACCACAATAAACATCACAAATCTGATTCAAGTCAGAAAAATCAGCAGCAAAAAGACAAGGGAAAAGCACATTCCCATCCAAAGAAGGAAGGGTACACCAAGCCCTTCAATGACTCCTCCGGCTCGAGAAATGAGAAAGGGAAGAAAGGAAACAGATGCACCCACTGTCAAAGAGGATTCCATCCAGAATCTTCTTGCATGAAGAAAAAAATTGACCAAATGGCAGAAATCCTTCAGAAGCACAACCTTGGGGATCACATCCCTCAGGGCGCCAAGAAGAAAACTGAGGATCCACCACACGGGAGAGGTAATAATTTTCATGCTTTAGTTGCACTTAATTATTCTCCTGATGCATGGATTATAGATTCTGGTGCATCACATCATATGGCTGCTGTAAAGGAAGTCTATTCCTCTTTGGATGCATGCAAAGGACCTCCCATCCTCATGGGAGATGACTCACCTATTGAGGTCACCGAAAAAGGTAGAGTGGAACTTTTACATGGAAGCTTTGAAGATGTGCTTAATGTTCCAAAACTTTCGGTAAACCTGCTTTCAGTTTATCAGATCACTCATTCCGGCACCGGAAAGAGAGTGGAATTCACTCCAGATGCAGTAAACATATATGATCTACATAGCAGTGCCAAAATTGCAACTGGTGAGGTAAACAATGGAGCCAGATTGTATACATTTTCTGAATTTAATGAATCTGAATCCTCCTTATTGCTTACACATGCTGATGATAGTAGTAGGCTTTGGCATGAAAGGTTCGGTCACTTAAATTATAGGTATATGCAGCAGCTAAGCAAGAATGAGATGGTGGAAGGCTTGCCAAATATCAGTTTCTCCGAAGGAGTTTATGAAGGATGTGTTCTTGGCAAACATCCCAGAGAAAAGTTTGACACCGACAAGACTCACAGAGCATCCTCTCCTCTAGATCTGATCCATAGTGATCTCATGGGGCCCTTTCCTCATCCTTCCATCAACAAAGCAAGGTATGTGCTTACATTTATTGATGATTTCTCACGGTATACTTGGGTGTATCTTCTCAAGAACAAATCTGAAGTTTTTGAGCACTTTGAAGATTTCAAAGCACCAGTTGAGACACAGTCAGAGAGAAATATCAAAGCCCTCCGTACAGACAATGGGGGGGAATATGTTAACACAGCACTTCGGAACCTTTGCCTTCAGTCCAGCATATAGTTGCAGTACACAGTTCCATACACTCCGCAACAGAACGGAGTTGCTGAGAGAAAGAACCGATCTCTCAAAGAGATGGCTTCCTGCATGCTGCATGCTAAGTCATTGCCTCATAAGCTATGGGACGAAGCACTTAATTGTGCTAACTACATCCAGAACAGATCTCCTCATAGGTCTATCAAGGATAAGACCCCCTTTGAGGCTTGGAGCGGCACTAAACCAAAGATCACTCACCTCCGTGTTTTCGTCTCTCGAGCATGGGCCTGGATCCCCTCTGAAAAGAGGAAAGCTCTTGATCCACAGTGCATTGAGTGCATCTTTATTGGATACCCTAATGGTGTGAAGGGATATCGACTCCTCATTCCCTCTACGGACAAGCTCATCATTGAGCAAAGTGTCAAATTTGAGGAAAGTCTTTCGCATGCACCTTAGTCGCCGCATGCAGACACTTTTTATCTACCTCATGTCCGAGATGATGACTTAGTGCACTCAGATGCAGATACAGATCATACAAATGCCGAGGAAGAGCATGCAAATGCAGAGACAGAGTCTTCAGATACCAATCTAGTGCATGCAAATGATGATCCACATCCAAGCCCAGATCGGGCTTCCAGCAGTGAATCATATTCCCCTGTCATAATTCAGAGAACAAGGAGCTTACGGGAGATATATGCACAAGACCAACCAGCTGCTAGAAATGGTCTTGTGGGGGATAATTCTGATCTGCAAAGGACTAGCTCAGAGTTTATTGAGCCTCCTCTTGTCCTCGTTGCCATTGAACCATCGCCCTCCTGGCATTGTCATTTGGTTCAGTCTTCTGATCCACAGTCTTATGCTGAGGCTGCTGGGCATCCATCTTGGGAGTCCGCCATGGAGGAGGAGTATAACTCCCTCCTTGAAAACCAGACTTGGGATCTGGTCCCTCTTCCTTCAAGAAGGAAACTTGTCCGATGCAAATGGGTCTACAGGACCAAGAGTGCTGCAGATGGGCAAATCACCAGACGGAAAGCGAGGCTAGTAGCTAAAGGCTTCCAACAAGTGCATGGCATTGATTATGACGAGACCTTTGCTCCAGTAGCAAAGATGGATTCCATACGCCTTACACTTGCCATTGCAGTTGCCCAACGGTGGGAAGTACATCAGATGGATGTGAAGAATGCCTTTCTTCATGGAGACCTATCCGAGGAGATCTACATGGAGCAGCCACATGGTTTCATT
>APFE031395725.1:17602-27793 GCA_000404065.3 Pinus taeda | reverse complement strand
TTTTTGTCCTATATGCACAAGGAAGCACCCCAAGAATGAGTGCCCATTACACTCAGTAGAGGTATGTTTCGTGTGTGAGGAAGACCATCCAACCAACCAATGCCCTACCTTGCCTGGATTTAAAGCCATGTACCTAGGGACCGAGGTGGCTACTAAACCTCTCTACTTCCTCAACCAAAGGAGGCCTCATGGACCCAGACCTTATCAACAGGGAATGCAAGGGTCATCCCAAGCTTATTACCACCCCAACCAACCTTCTCATATGCCTTCTTGGGGTCCCCCTGCTCATCCTTCCTGGTCCGCACCTCCTCCATGGTCTTATCCATCTCCATACCAGACTCAACCTCCTTCTCAAACATTTCACTCTCATGCCCAGCCGCAACCTCAGTGGAATGCACCTCAACCGGGGTGGAGGCCCTAATACAACACTCCTCCCGCCATTTTGCCTACACCACCAACTCAACCTCAACCATTACCTCTTGCTCCTCCAAGACAACCCCAGATGCCTGCTCAACCGAACCCAAACCCCAACAACAGATAGGCCTAGCATGTATATACTGGGGAGACAAAATGCCCTACCTATGCTGTGGAGATCCAGGAGATCAACCTGTGATCTGGGAAAGTCCTCCTAGAACGCCAACCTCCTCCCTTAGAAGAGGAGGAAGAGAGACAGGAAAGTGAACCCCAAGCCATTCCACCCTTTCCTGAGCGACTCACAGCAACCACACAACCCAACCCAGAGGAGGACGGGCTTCTGGGAGAACTCAAGCAGTTGTGTGTGAAAATTCCACTCCTCTAGGCCATCAAAGATGTACCAATTTACAACAAATTGATTAAAGAGAAGTGTTTCAAGCACCCAGGAAAGCAAAAGAAAGATGCCTCGACCATCAATGTCATAGGACAACTGTCCGATCTCATGTTAGGGCAAGTAATATGTCCGAAGTATTTGGACCCTGGGAGCCCTGTAGTTGATGTCCACATCAATGACACCATTATACCCCACACTCTGATTGATTTAGGGGCTGCCATCAATGTGATGAACAGGGACACCATGCTTAAGCTCAATCTTCAGAGTTCCCTAAGGAAGACCTCGACAGTGCTACAATTGGCAGACCGCTCCACCGTGACTCCCGAAGGGATTGTGGAGGATGTCTTGGTCTCTATTGATTCTTGGGAATACCCTGCAGACGTTTTGGTTCTCCAGCCTAAGGCAAAACTCATAGGGTATCCCCTCATTTTGGGAAGGCCTTGGCTGGCCACTGCAGATGCTTACATCAGCTGCCGAGCCGGAAGCATGACCATAAAAAATGGGCCTATCTCCAAACAGCTGGTCCTATACCCTCCTGCCCAACCTCTGCTAGAACATGACTTACCCCTCTGGCTGGAAGAAGAAGAAGAGGATGAGGTCTACTTTGCATCATTATGCACAGTAGAAGCCAGCAAGGGAGGTCCTCCAACCGAGGATGATTTGATTGAAAACTTGATCCAAAATCCTCCCCCTAGTGAGCTATCCTTGGAAGAATTGGTGGAAGACACCCAGGCCAATGTTGTAGTGGACTTAGGTGCCACTAGTCCAACCACCCCCAGAGTTAAGAATGTGGAGTTTGGCCCTGAGAAGACTTTGAAGATAAACTCCTCTCTCTCTCCCTCTCAGGAAAAGGAGCTATGTAACCTCTTGACCCGCCATATGGAGGCCTTTGCCTGGAGCTACAAGGAAATGAAGGGAATCCATCCCTCAGTCTGTACTCATCATATCTACATCAAGGAGGAATGTAAACCAGTCAGGAAACCCCAGAGGAGGATGAATCCAGCCCTCAAAGACATTGTTAAAGAAGAAGTGCAAAAATTGTTGGATGCGGGATTCATCTACCCCATCTCGGATAGCGAGTGGGTTTCCCCTCTAGTGTTGGTGCCCAAGAAAAATGGGAAATGGAGAATCTGTGTGGACTACAGAGAATTGAACAAAGCCACCAAGAAATACCACTTCCCTTTACCTTTCATAGATCAAGTGTTGGATGGTCTGGCAGGGAAGAGGTTTTTCTCTTTCCTAGATGGGTTCAACGGGTATAATTAGATCCAAATCAGCCCGAAGGACCAAGATAAGACCACTTTCACTTGTCCATGGGGTACCTTTGCCTACCGCATCCTTCCCTTTGGGCTATGTAATGCCCCTGCCACTTTCCAGAGAACTGTATTAAGCATATTTTCTGAGTTGGTCCATGATTCGGTAGAAATCTATATGGATGACTTTACTCCTTATGGGTCTAGCTTCCAGGAAGCCTTATCCAACCTGGGAAAAGTTTTGAGCAAGTGCATTGAGATGAACCTGTCCCTCAGTCCTGAGAAATGTGAGTTCTTGATGACTCAAGGGACCGTGTTAGGCCATACCATTTCTCGCCAGGGATTACAGGTGGATCCCAGTAAAGTTGCTATCATCAAAAGGGTCCCACCTCCTCAGAAGGTGAGAGATGTTCGGAGTTTCCTAGGCTTAGCGGGATATTACCGAAGATTCATTAAATACTTTAGTAAGCTAGCCTCGCCATTGTTTCGCCTCTTAGCAAAAGATGTTGAGTTTAAATGGTCGGATGACTGCCAAAAGGCTCTAAATGAATTGAAGGATAAGTTGGTGTCTACTCCAATTCTAAGAGGCCCAAACTGGGCCTACCTTTCCACATCCACACTGATGCCTCGAACAAAGCCATAGGGGTAGCCTTAGGACAAGTTGAAGAAAAACTCCCATATGCTATATACTTTGTCAGTAAAAACTTATCCAAGGTAGAAATGAATTATACGATAACTAAGAAAGAGTTCCTGGCTGTGGTCCATGCCCTGAACAAGTTCCGACACTATATCACTGGCTATCAAACATTTGTACATACCGACCATGCTGCAATCCGATATTTAATGAATAAGCCTGATGTGAATGCTCGTATTATTAGATGGTTACTTTTTTTGCAGCAGTTTGATTTGACCATCGTTGACAAACCAGGTAAAGAAAATGTTGTTGCTGACTTTTTGTCTAGAGTGAATTTGACTGCAGGTGAAGAAGAAATAGTGGGTGACCAGATGCCAGATGAGCATCTGTTTGCTATCTCAGTACTCTCCCCGTGGTTTGCTGACATAGCCAACTATCTGGTCTCCGCACAGTTCCCTCCACACTTATCCTCAAAGGAGAAGAGCAGAATCGTGAGGAAAAGTGCCTCATTCACTTGGATCGGGGGCAACTTATTCAAACTTGGCCCTGATCAGATCTTAAGGCGTTGTGTGAGGGAGGAGGAAGTCTTTGACATCCTCTTGAATTGTCATGATGGGCCTTGTGGAGGACATTTTGCAGCCAAGAGGACTGCCTTCAAGATTCTACAGGCAGGCTACTATTGGCCCCCTCTTCATGAAGATGTCAGAAGATATATCAGCCAATGTGACCGATGCCAAAGGATGGGGAAACCACCCCAAGGGAATGAAATGGCTCTCCAACCTCAAGTGACTCTTGAGCCATTTGAGAAGTGGGGTATGGATTTTGTGGGCCCTATCAACCCTCCTTCAAGGCAAAAGTCTTACATCATTGTGTGCACAAATTATCTGACAAAGTGGTAGAGACCAAAGCAGTCAAAGTAGCAACAGAAGAAAAGGTGGTCGAGTTCTTAAGAGAAAACATTTTCTACAAATTTGGCTACCCAAGAGAGATAGTCACCGATCAAGGAAGCCAGTTCACCTCCAATTTGATTGAAGACCTGCTTTCTCATCACAAAATCAAGCATAGGACTTCCACCCCATATCATCCTCAAGTGAATGGGCATGTGGAAGTCACCAACAGAGCATTGGAGGGGATCTTGACTAAGGTGGTGAGCAGTAGCAGAAGTGATTGGGTAGATCGCTTGGTTGAGGCCACTTGGGCCTACAACATCACTTGGAAGACCACAACCAGCTTCACACCCTATGATCTGGTCTATGGAAAGAGAGCTTTGCTGTCAATTGAGTTTGAATACAACACATTGAGGATGGCAGCTCAGCTGGACCTAGATCTCAGCCATGCTCAACAAGAAAGGTTAATGCAGCTGAATGGGTTGGACAAAATTTGAATGCAGGCCCTCCTCCACTAAGAAGTGACTCAACTTCAGAGGAAGGTATGGAATGACCAGCACCTCAATGACAAACAATTCCAGCTGGGAGATTGGGCGCTGCTATATGATTCCAGACATAAGGATTTCAAAGGAAAGGTGAGAACTAGGTGGCTAGGACCATATGCAGTGGAAAGGTGTAATGACAATGGTTCTATCCTTATCCGGACTATTGACGAAGAAGCCATTCCCATGCTCGTCAATGGGCATCAACTAAAGATCTACAGGAAACCTCTTTCGAGGCAAGAGTTCGTAAAAACCATGGAGAAATCAGTGCTGGTCATAGAGAAGGGTTCTGCCTTTGTTTTCGGCACACCCTGAGCATCATTTCATATTCAAAAAAAAAAAAAAAAGGAAAAGAAAAGAAAAGAAAAGAAAAAAGAATGCAATAGAAATATCCTTGGGTGAAAACCTTTTTGAGGCGCCCAAGGCAAGGGGTAGGGGTGAAAACCTCATTGAGGCGCCCCTGCTGTCTCTTTAAAAAAAAAAAGAATGCGAATAAAAAGATCCTTGGGTGAAAACCTTTTTAAGGTGCCTAAGGCAGGCGGTAGGGGTGAAAACCTCATTGAGGCGCCCCTGATGTCTCTTAAAAAAAAAAAAAAAAAAAAAGTGAAACAAGAAGAAAAATAAGCTGATCTCTGAAAATGTTGCAGGTTGCAGGCATATAACGCACGAAAGGAGGACTGTCAACTCAAAGACAAGGGTCCCTATCAAGCTACCCGACACCCTCTCATGCACACCCACCATGAACACTCATTTTTGCAAAGTTTGGGGCACAATCGGATCATGGTTCGGCCTTCTACAGGAAGTTACAGGACTTTCTACAGGAAACTTCCTGTAGAACTTTTGGACGGGCCAAAATTGACTGCAGGGAAGTATTTGGCGCTTTAAGTCGACTGAGGAGGCATGCAACCACCCTTTGCTGCCATCCTCCACTCGCTCCACCACTTTTCACCACCGCCACTCCAATCTGAGCAAGCATACCTGCACATGTAACCAGAACTCTATTTTTCAAATAAGGAAAATTGTGTTCTTTCAATCTCAGAAATAAGGTCTTCTGAGGCTCGAGCACTCACCTGTTTTGGCAACCTCAAGACCTTTCACCTGTGAAATTGGACTCAAATTATGTCAGCATGCACCCCAGGAGGAGAAATGACTACAGGATGTCCTACAGGAATCCTGTAGCAGTTGATCCAGCTGGAGTACCTGCCATGAAAACACCAGCAACTTGCAGAACCGGTGCATTCCATGGTCGCCACTAGAGGAACGGGTCTCCAAGACTCACAACCAGCAGTAGGCAATGCAGGGAAGCTCCAACACCTGACCACGAAGCAACAACACAGGGATTCGGCATCCTTTGTCTTGAAACCTGGAAAAAGCCACGTCCACGACCACACAGGTAAGTAACTAACCTTATTTCGTCCAATTGCATGAACTATACTCTGAATGTGCAGAAATTTGAAAATGGGCGGATTGAACAAGGCTGGTTTCCACTCAACTAGCCACCACAGCCCATCAAGCGGCCTCGTAGGATCCAAACTAGATCGATTATGCCGAAAGGGTGGATAATTGGCATGTGGGAAATGTCCATTCGGGAAGAAGTGGAGGTATGACAAGATTGGCGGTGGTAAATCCAGCGGAGAGAATTCGGCGGTCAGGGGCACGCTGGGATATGATTGCGGTGACGTCGGCCAATAGACCATCAGGGACAACTCAACCCCGCGCCATGAATTCCGCAGCAATTCGAAATCAGCAGGTTGATACTTATGATGCACTGCAGTCATTTATGAAACAACCGTTTTACAGCCGAATGTGCATCCTCTTCCTCTGCAAGTGGTTAACCTGAAGTTTTCTACCTGTTCAAGTGTCCTGCTTCCGCTCAGACTGGTCCTGCGTTGCCGTAAACTCCTCTGAAAGTCGAGAACAAACTTCTACAGAAACTGCGCTACAGGAAACGCGGCATCCGAAGCAGTGCAGACTGTTCACGTCGAGGGTGGCGAATTTCGGAGGTAGGCAGAATTTAACCTCCCCATGCAAAGAAATTTTTTCAAAGGTGGTGCAATCGACGTAGAAAAGGGGTAGAAAAGTTTAAGTGTAATTCTGTCTAGTTTTATGTATGTGTCGCTGCCAAAGTCATCGTAGTAATCTGCATGAGAAAATTACTTCACTCATGAATGCAAACTCCTTCCTGTAGAGGGTGATACCCTACCGAAACACTGTCAAAATTGTAAATTTTATGCCTCTAAGTGTATAACGGAGACGTAGCTCTGCGCTCCGAGTGAAAATTCTCGAAATCCTCCTTCTGTACATCTGAGCAGGCAAATTCAGCAGGGTAATCGATCAAAGGTATCTTTTTTTCCGCTCTAAGGAGAGAATCCGCCCAGAATTCTCAGTCTGCGAGCGAAAACACAGAATTTAACCATGCCGGTTGGGTTCATTCGAAAGGAACTGTCAGATTCAAAGAAGTTACGGGAAACCCCTGAGGTGGTAGACCTGTTTTCCCGTGCACAATGGATGTCATTTTGTGACAAACTCCAGGGGCACGACGATGAAATCATGGAAGAATTCCTTCGGTCCCTAAATCCGAAGTCAAAAAAATTGGCCATCGTCAATTTCAGATGACTAACCCTCAGACTCACCCCACAGCTCATCAGTAGTGTGAATGATCTTCCAATGGGAATGCCTTGGGATAAGGAGGAGAGGAAGTTGGGTAAGAAGGCTAAGGAAGAATTCTTCTTGCTTGAAGAACAATTCTCATAGGATAAAAACAGAGTTCGGAGGACTAGCCTACAACCGTTCTGGAGTGAAGTCAACCTCCAAATTATGAAATATATCACGTGCGAGGGGAGATTTAGCATCATATATGGTTATCATTTTCGGCTACTCACAGAACTCAGACACCACATGGACCTCCCCTCTGAGCAGAAATTGAGCATTCCATATTTCCTCTTGCAGTCCATGACTGAATGTGCCACCAAACTCAGAGAAGGGACACCAGACTAGCTAGCTCATCATGGGCTTATTAAGCTCCTCGTCGAAGATGCATTCCACACTTTCACTGTCCCTCTCTCCTGGGAAATTTTTTGGAATATGTCAAAGGATGATGACATCCAAGTCTTAGCTGAGGAGCTCACTTCTTCCAGCAGTGAAGAGAAGGAGCTTACTCAGGCCGAGAAGAAAGCTAAAAGACAAGACACCCCTAGAAAAAGACCCAAGAAGGAGCAAAAAGGAACACCCGCAGCAAAGCAAGCTGCCAAAACAAGGGATGATGGGATTGCCCCAACGCCCAGGGAAAAATGACTACAGAGTAGGGCAGAATGGACAGAGCAAGTCCAGGACAGTAAGGGCACCCCTAAGGCAACCCCAAGAAAGATGAAAGAAAAAGTCCCCTCGGCCAAGCAGGCTAAAACCATGCCCTCGATTCCTACAGGAAAGCAGTAGACTGCTCCTACAGGAAAGCAACAGAGTACTCCTACAGGAAAGCAACAGGGTACTCCTAAAGGGAAGTAGCAGAGTGCTCCTACGGGAAAGCAGCAGAGAATTCCTATAGGAAAGCAGCAAGGTCTTTCTACAGGAAAATTGAAAACGACTTCTACAGGAAGCCAGAAAGCAACCGCTACAGGACTTTCTACAGGAAGTCCGAAAGGAGAACAACAGAAGGAGAAATCAGCTAAAATCCTAGCTAGGGAGGCAGCAGCTGTGTTGGCCGCCCTAAGCACCTCTCCCAAGCCAAAGGAAAAGTGAAAAAGGGAGACTCCTCTGTATTTCAAAGCAAGAAGGAGTGTGAGAACTAAAACCGGCAGACCGCAGTGTCCATCCAAAGAACCAATCACTATTGTGGATACCCCTACCACGCCAAGGGATAAATCTCCCTCCTAAGCCTCCATTACTTATGAGCAGGGGAGCCCAAAAACATCTTCATGGAGGGACAAAATGGAGAAATTAAGCTCAGAAGCCTCTCTACAAGATGCTGAGGCTATTCTACAGGAAACTCGGGCTAGGCTGAAAGAAGCAGAGCAGATGGAGGAGAAGGCAGTCGAGTCACCAGAAGAGGAGGAGGGAGAAGCCAAGTCACCACCAAAGGAGGAGAAAACTGATGTTATCATGGAACCAAGCCCACAACCCAACTTGGGCTCTTATTATAACTTTTTGGAAGCAAGCAAAATTATTCCCCAAAAGTTTACAGTGCCACTATTTTTAGCACTAGAAGAAGAATGGGTACGAACCCACACATGGATGAGGATAGCTAAATCTAAGGGAGTAGCATATATTGGGCCTCTAGAGGAAAGGCTCAAGGAAGCACAAAGAGAATTGGCAAGAGTGAGGCATGTGGAAAGCTCTCAGCAAGCCAAGTTGAGAGAAGAAAATGAGCTGCTCAGGCAGCAGCTCCAGCTGCAGGGACATAGGAAAGAAAAGGACATGGCAACCAAAGATCCCTCAGCAGAGCCTCAAGGAAAAGAAGAGATGCAGGCTGATCTTGAGGAGTTCAACCAGAAGCTACAAGAAAGGGGACTACAGGCAGATAGGGAGATACAATCCCTAAAACAACAGGTGCAAGAAAAGGAGGCACAACTGGCCTGCATGGCCAGTTGGCAATGGAAGCCCTGCAATGTAAGCATCCAGCCAAATATTATGGCATGTACCTAAGGGACTAGTGGCTTCAGTTCCAAATCAATACACTAGCATAGAGGGGTATCTCTCACATCCAAAACCCCCAGTAGTTCACAGATTTGTGTAACACCAGTTCATCGTAAGATAAGGCCAAGCTCTTAGAGTTTTACCTCCATAATTTGGCCCTTCCAAACATCACTTCGTGGGACCCCAGCACAGCAGTAGGGGACATGTAGCTAATGGCAATGACCTCTCATGGTTAAACTATGAAGAGAAGAGAGTAGCTGAGGTCAGGAATGTCATGGATCGGGAGTTACATGAGCCACTGCTGATTGGAGCAGAGCCAGGGGACCCCACAACACTGATATCCGCTCACCAGCACCTAGCAACCAATTCTCAGGGTTTATTAGAGTACATGGATCATCGGGCCCAAGCCATAGCACACTTCGAGGATATGGAGAGGTTACTAGGGGACAATTGTGTTCATGCTTGCACCCGTAGGTGGAACACATTGTCCCACAGCCTCAAAATTCGAGAATATCACACTCCAACTCGGATGAGGGAGGCTTTGGCAGGGGTACCTCTCTACAAGAATTTTATGCAGAACCTCCAAGCCAGTTGGATAGGCCTCAAGCTAAGTCCACCCTTGCTTTTGGGATTGTTAGAGGGAGGCTCAGAAGAGGAGGAGCATAAGCAGTGGGAAGAAGTGGAGAGGAAGTCTGGATTTCATGACAATATGGAGGACACTACTTCTGAAGCCTGGGATGTGAGAGTGGCCATCAAAGCAATGAAAGACGAGGCGCTGGACTAGTTGCTCAGGGATGAGAAACCCTTTTAGTAGGGGGGTGATGATGAGCCCCAAAATTGGTAACAATTTGGGCTCATTTGGCCTAATTTTCCTTGTTCAGTCCTTGTTCAAATCCATCATTTTCTATAGTTTCTGCATTATTTTTAGTATGTTTATGTCTTTGGTACGAATAAGGGAAGTCACTTGTACTAGGTGGTTAACACGTGTCTATTTCAAGTTTTTTGACATCTATTGGAGCAAAGTCAAAGCAATTATGAGCTATAAGGCAACCAAGCCTGAGGTGAGGACTTGAAGGGGGGTGCCTATGGCATTCAATGACCCTTCCTCGGGATCTTCACGTCCAACTCCGAGCTCCAAAGACCACCAAACCGAATCTAGAAGGCAGCCAAGCAGCATTTAGAAAGGGACTATTTAAACTCACAGTTTGACAGCCGAGTTCCACAAATTGAGGTGGCCAGCTAGGTCCCTCGTGATCTATAAATGTTGAGGCCTCAACCTTCGTAAAAAGACTTTTGAAACTATTGTGTACTTTGAACCTCAGTGCTGTAGCTCTATTTTTTTCCTTTGTAGCCATTTTTGGCATGACTGTTATGATTCTTTTTGGATAATGAGAAGCAGTTTGGTTTCCTATCAAATCTGAGTTTTTCATAGGAG
>APFE031395725.1:0-15756 GCA_000404065.3 Pinus taeda | reverse complement strand
CCTTTGAGTTAGCTTTCATCCATCACTTAAAAGCTTCTTCTGAGAACTTATAGAAGTTGGCTAAAGCCCCTAGCAGACTTGTGCCAGCTGACCAAGTGACAGCTGCAACAAGAGCTAGTACTTGTGCATACATCACCGTCGCTTTCAATTTTGTTACGGACAACCAGGTTGATAAAAGTAAGAAGGGAGTCACAGGAGTTGCAGCATTAATGCTGCAATATTGGAGCAGACCACCAGCCTACGACACGCGAGTCTATAATTCCTACAACTCGGTCTAGATGACGCCTAGGATGATCTGCTGCTGTTGTTCAAATTGTTGCAGGGCCTTCGCGGTGACATCCCTCACTGTGTCACCGATATCATGTAAGTCATCGTCTGTCAGTGTGATAGGCTCCAACAAGGTCTTGGTCGCCTTGGATTTCTTTCTAGACCCTCCCTTCCCTAGCTCTCTTGGGCACTTAATACATGTGGACGTCTCTTGACGGTCCGCACCGTGCTATTCTGTGTCTTCCTCTTCTATCTCAGGTGAAGGAGCCTTTGTCAGAGCCCCGCTCTGTGCCACCTGTCTATTTTCTTGCCTGCTTCCTTACTTTCTCTGCCTGGGCCTTCTCAGTGCCCTCCTTTTTCCTCTTCTCAACCAGCTATGCCATCTTTAGCTTGGCCTCCTCCTTCTTCTTCTGCACGATGGACTTTCTTCCACCCACCGCCAAGTCCGTGGTAGTATTCCACTCCACCGGACATTGATCAAGCATCGCATCAATGGCGTCATCCGTGGCCAAATAAGGCAAGTCATGCCACTTCTGTGCAGGGTCCTTTTGCACTCCAATTGATACTCAATGGAAATCGGCTTTGAAATCGGCATAGCCCTACAGGTTGGCGTACAACGCGAGCGACAATCACGGCTTGCGATTGATGGCCATCCTGATAGTCATCTCCATCAAGATCCAAAAGATCTTGTTGTCCTGGACTCACTGTGCATCCTTGGTCGCCCATAGTAAAGTGTACTTTGCTGCTTTAGGGAGGTCTAATGTGACTGAAGGGAACTTGCTGTCCTCTGGTAGCTCCCACACTACCAGCACAATCGACAACAAGAGCCATGTGTAGTGGAACGTCTTGCTGAGATCATGTGCTTCGTGGTAGTTTGCCAGGAACTCTCCGTGAAGGTAGTCCACCCAATTGAGCTGGACTCCTTCGGTGCAACACTTTTGCATCACCTTTCGTACAAGGATTTGTGTTGCTACCTTCACAGTGGGTTCGCAAATGTTGGAGATAGCATACCCACACGGCTTCTTCATCAGCTTAAATTTTTCCTTCATCGACTCTGCGAGAGCCTACTTGCCACCCTTGCCGCCAAAGATCATCGTTGGATTCTCACTCATATATGGTAGGAGTGTTATTCGGTGAATCAAACTATTTGTGATGGGTATCGTCTCCTCCAGCCATAGACACTCACCATGCACCAAGCACAACAACTGTTTGATGACCAAAACTATCACTGGGATGCGGTTGTAGTTTGACACTCAGAGAAGGTTTAGCAACCCTACCTTCTTTACTCCCTTGAGCCACCTCTGTGGCTCCAAGGCAGTCATTCCCATATTCATATCTATGATGTGGTGCATCAGCTGATCGATCGCCAGGTGTGGGAAATTCTCATGGTCTGCCAAGTCCCAGTCTTCAAGCTTCAGTATCGGCACCCGTGCCAAATGCGGGCCGTCGAAAGCAATTTCATCTAGTAGCAGAGGGTTTTGCAGGGGAGTCTTACTCTCATCAATGTCCTTTGGGACCTCAGACTTAGGATTGCGTAGAGGGACATACTCCGACAACTGCGTAATAGGGTCTGCACCCTAGGCTTCAACCTTCTCCACTTCCATTCCCACATCCTCATCATCCATCAGGATGTCTTCGATATCTTCCTCCTCTACTTCTAGGTTTATAGCCGTGCCTTTCTCTTATGCAATGGGATTTGGTAGGTTTCTCCATGGCGAGGCACACACTGGTATGGAAGGCTGCTTTCCCTTCTTTTCCTTCATGATCTCCTTGGTTGGGGTTGGATTTTGTCTCGACATTCTTGGTGACTTAGGGACCTCTGCCTATACTTTGACCACTTCCGAAGCAGCTACTTCTGCCTCGATGTCCATTTCCTGTGCCGAATCCTCTACTACATGTTTTATATTTATAGTTTTAGGGGGTTCTGACATGATCTTCTGTAAGAATTCCTGTGTTTCTGTCGGAAAAGTCTCAAATACCCCAGTAACTATCAAAATCTCGTATTGCTCACAATTCATATGTGCTTGAGAGCTCAACAACTTAGTTCTCAAAATGCAAAGTGTTTCTTTCTAGACAATCGCTTGTAATTTATAGGGCGTTTTGAATTCAAATCCGACTGTTCCCCCCCAAATTTGGTTCATTAATGCCGGATTGGCGGCAGATTTTCAAGGACCTAAGCCATAAATTTCGTCTTAAATACCGTCTGCTCGCTCCATTTAGCCTCACTTTTCCCATCAAATCATGAACAATGGCTTCAATGGTCACTTTCTGGCCAACCTGCCTGCTTTCTCCTTGGGTGGCGCAACTCCCTCCGTGCTATCGTGGACCCTGTGACACTTCCTTGGTTCTCCAATCAGGCAGCTCCCAACTTGGGCAGTGTAGTTTAGAGTCTTGTGCCTCCTTTTAGATTCCTGGAGTGCTAAGATTGTGCTACATTCATTTAGTCACATGGATGGACCGCTGGTGTATGGCTTCAAGCGATTGCCATTCACTTTTCCTGGGAAGGGTTCTCCATTTAATTTGACTAGCTGTACTGCTCCTCCATTGTTAATTTCCTTAATGACATAGGGCCCTAACCAATGAATTTGAAATTTTCTTGGAAATTTATCAAACTTACTATCATATAGAAAAACCAGGTCATTTACCTTAAATGTGCACAACTTAATATGTCGATTATGTCATGCCTTTTCGTGTTGCTTTTGGGCCTGTTGGTGAAATCTAGCTAAAAATATTTCTTCCTCGAGCTCATCCAGTTGCATGAGCCTTTCTTCTAGGGCTCTGTGATCTATCATACTTGTGAGTGTTGCGATGTGCAGACTAGGCACAATATATTCCATAGGCATTACCACTTTAACACTATAGACAAGCCTAAAGGGGGTTTGTCCAATTAACTTTTTTCATGTTGTTTGATAAGCCCATAGTACTACAGGTATCCGTAGGTCCCAATCACTTCACTGAGCATTGTAAACCTTGGTCAACGCATTTTCGAGCACCTTATTGAATGCATCCACTGTTGCGTTACCTTGTGGGAGATAAGGTGTGCTCTTTTGGTGATATACCTGAAATTCCTCCATCAGCGCGCTGATTGTCTCATTTAGGAAGTGCGTACCCCAATCACTCATCAAGATCCTAGGGCATCCAAATAGCGTCAATACATGCTCAAAGAGGAATTTTGCAGTGGTCATGCCTATGCAATCCTTCACAGGGCGTGCCTCTGCCCAACGAGTCAAATACTCCATCGCGGTGATAATGTACCTTGCTCCCGTCTTTCCTTGAGGCTGAATGGGTCCCACGAAATCTATCGCCCACTTCTCAAAGAGTTGGAATGTCATCTATGGATTCAAAGGCATCTCATCCCTCCATGATGGCCTACCAGTCCTTTGACACACATCACATGCCTTGCAATGCGTTTTTGAGTCCTGATGGAGGGTTGGCCACCACAACCCTGCACGTAGAATCTTCTGCATGGTTTCTCTTCCTACATAATGTCCTCCCACGACACTCCCATGAGCGTATGCGAGGGTGTTTCTTCTTTAAAACTCAGGTACATACCGTCGCAATATCTCATCAGTCCCCATCTTGTATAGATGCCTAACAATGAGAGAGAAATATGCCACGTGAACCACTAATTCCTTCTTTTTCTAGACAGTGTATCCTTCCGGTGCAGTACTTATCGTTAGGAAGTGTATTATATCCTCAAAATGACCATCCATAACGTGCACTGCAAATAACTATGCGTCAAGCAATCCTTCTTCCAAGTTAGTGGGTTCCTCCCCCGTTTCGAACAATAGATGGTGTGGTCCTATGTTCAGTTGTCCAGGCTTCACAATAACTTTAAATTCATATTCCTGGAACAATAAGAGCCACCTGCAGATTCTCCCCCCCAACACAGGCTTATTGACTAGGTATTTCAGTGCGGACTAGGCCCATTTGGCCAAATGTGCGCATGGCTCATCTTGCCCATCATACTTGTCTGTCATTCGCATCTTAGGCTCCCCAAATCATGTTCTCATCATCCTCCTACATTTGCGCCAATCATCGAAGCTTCACTTATGCATACCCAACCATCTTGCGAGTGTAGCACACAGTGCCTAGTCCAACACTTGGAAGCGCTGCTTTTCTGGTACCTCTCTTTCAAATGCATCCAAAAAGATATCTACCTCATTCAGGCCATCATAAGTAGGTAGATTTCTTACCTCTAAGGACACACAGTGCAACGATCGGGTCATCATGTTGCAGTTTAGCATAGTTACTTCATGTAATTGATTCGGCCATCGTTCTATCTCTTCATTGGACTCCAAAGTGCAGGAACTCTCACGATCCCAAGTAATTCGTCCATCCGCAGTGGGATTCACCTAGTATTGGTCTCACGCTTTTATCTTATAGATACAGTCCAAATCGTCATCACTCTCATACTCACGGACTAGTTCCATATAACACGATCCCTCAGCAGGATCTAAAGGTACTATTACAAGTAGCGATTTCTTCTCAAAGATCATCTTCCGCTTCTTTAGATCAATTACCCCATTCATATCAGTAACCCAGTCAATTCCCAGGAGCACAGGATAGGGATTTTTGTCATAAATTGTCTCATTACTTCAAAATCAGCCAGTGTGCTTTCACCTTCAATATCCACAGTCACCCCCTGCAACCATCCCATGGGGATGATATTCCACTGATTCACCATCCTTAGCTGAATCGAAGACCATTGCAGTGCGGGTCTCCCCATCTGTTCCTAAGTCTGCTTTAGTAGGACAGTCGAATCTAACCCCAGGTCCAAAATAACCTGATCCATTTCATACTCTCCTATTTGCGCGGTCTGTTAGTGCCTAAATCTACCTCAGGCTGAGAAAGGTAGGATCTAGGATAACATCAAACCATGCTTAACTTGGTAGCTAGCCCTACTAGGTCGGGAGAGGGCTCTATCCTTGTCAATATTAGAAAAATATGATCAATGAGGCTTGAGATGACTAATTTTAGGCTAGGTATGTGTGTAGAAGAGTTTGATTAAATTTGATGATGTTTTGTTGGCTCAAATGGAAAGGCAGATTTGGGTCTGGGGAATGAGGCTCAGTTTTGCAGAGATCTCTATGGGGCAAGGTAGGCAAATGATTTGGTACTTCAAATTGAATGAAATGGATAGCTTTAGATAGGTGAGAATTTGAAGAGGGCAAGAAAATCTCAGGGATCCTCTTCAAACAGCTGAAAACATAAATAACTAAACAAACCCTAGGTAGAGCATTGCAATTTCAATGGATTCTACCTTTATCCTTGTTTGATTTAGTTAAGATGAATCAAAGAGAAATGATGGCATACATAAAACACATGTAAACTTACAATTACAGAAGGAAACACAATACCAAAGCAAGATGCCACATGAATCCCATAAAGTGCTGCAAACTTTGGTCTATTCCTTAGCCAAAGTGCTGAAATGTGTATACAATGAAGCTCTAAGCTTTCCCAAAAGTTCAACCTTTTCTAATGACTGAAAAATCACAAGATATAGGAAAAAAAAAACTCATCCTAGCCTCTAGGGGTCGAGCTCATGAGTTTAGGAGCTGTTCCAACAAATTCTAAACTGAGAACTAAAAAGTAGGCAATGGAACAACTTGCCTCTAAAAACTAGGGAACTGATTCATTTAGTTGCAAACTACCTTTTCATGGATGAATCTACCTCTATGAGTGAAAATTTAGCACAATTACATAAAAATCCATCAAGTAACATTAAATTACATCATGAGTTTGACAATTAGAAGGACAAAATTCAAACTGTCAAGAAACTAGGTGAAAAACAGAGTATTTTGGTCAAAATGAGCAAAATTCCTCCAATGCGCCGCGTTGATTTCCCAATGCGTAGTGCCTTTTTGCAGCTGATTTTGGAGGCCTTCCCGCTGTCCAAATTTTCTCCAAGTGGGCGTGTTGGAAAGGTTTGTCTGTCTACTTTCCATAACAAGTGGAATTTTTTAATTTGGTCTCCATTTTCCCCTCGAAACTGAGTTCTCCCAACACTGCTTCCTGTGTGTCCAAAAAGGGGCAGAAAGGTCATATTTGAGGTGTTTTTGACCTTTTTGGGAGCTCAAATCTTGTCAGAATTTCTTGGCAATTTGTGGGCATGCATATTTTCCATGAAAAATCCAAAAATTTGGAGTTTTCTTCAAAAGGGGGTCCCCATCAAAAATGAGCGCCAGGTGGCGCTCCGCATCGGGCAGGAAAACCTGTTTTTTAAGACAAAAATTTCAAAATTGCAAAAAGTGTCCCAAGTTTTTTGAAATTTGGGCTGAGTGTCCTCCATTAAGTTCTGTGTTGGGCCAAGCAAGCCTCATCCAAGATCTAAAGTCTATCTTGCTCTTTTCACTTCCTCGATGCCTTCTTCAACTTGGCTTTTAAGTTCCTGATTCTTGCCTTGCAACTTTTGTTTCTCGTCAAGTAATGGTAGGCCATGTGCCTCAACATAGTTTTCTCCCTGTTGGCCTTCTCAAGAAACTTTTCCAAGTGGATATTTTCCCTCTCAAGCCAAGACTCACGATCAACATTGATTTCTTGTTCAAGTGGTGTGAGCTTCACTTTCTTCCTCTTGGTAGCTTGCCGATTTTCTCGTATGTTTTGTATCTCCATAACGGTTTGCTAATCCTCTAGTTGTTTATTTCTTTGCTCCAGATATTTGATTATCCACTTGGATCTTTCTAGGTTGAGAGACAAATCATTAATGTCCACTTGTTGCTCCTGAATGATCTCCTTGAGCTTTGAGCTCTGTGGGTCCAAATCGATGTCATCATCCGGAATGAGAATGAAATCTATTTCCTGCCCTCCTGAAGGCCCCTCATCATGTAATGGCTGCTTGCCCTTGTCCTAAAATTACTTTGTTGATGGAGGAAGCAAGACCCCTTCCACCCCAGGTGGAGATAATACTCGCTTTGCTGCTGCAAACAACCTTCTAGTGCCCTTTTGGCATGTGATAAACTCTGGCACACTAACAATTTGTGTCTCATGAATCTCCTGCTGATGTGAAGGTCCACCTGTCTCATGAAAAGCTGCTGGAGGTACTTGAGGACCTATGAAGACCTCATGTGAAATGAAATCCTCCCATGAGATGTTCTGTAAACCTGATGCAAGACCACAATATTGATTAGTGAAAAATGATATATGCTATTATATTGCTGCTGAGGAGACTTCCTTTGCACTAAGGTGGTCATCTTCTCAATGTTCCGGCAAATAAAGTAGGGGAGATTCATCATTCTCACCCTAGTAAAGTGCATCAACAATCTAATATGATAGGAATCCAGGTGAGAAAACCGGCCCTCACAGCTGAAATATTTAATTATGAGTTTCATCAAGGGAGCATAAGTGTCTTTCAGATACCTGAAGGGAAAAAGTCTACTGAGATGTCTCTGATAACCAGCCTTGATGTAAGGCTCATAATGTTCTCTGTTAATCTGCTGCCTTTTATTCCACTGCTCACTGACATTTGGAATGCCAGTTGCTAGAGAAATTGCCTCCGGTGTCAAGGTGAATGTCACACCTGCTAGAGTGACTTGGCCATTATGAATATGGAGCACAAACAACTTGGCCAACTCATGATGGTACTGGACTCTCTCTACCATCTCAGAGAACTGATAACAGGATTGGTGTTGAAATCATGTGGCAGCAAGAGAGGAGGGCTGCAGCTTAGCAAGTGAAGTAGGCTCCTCTCATATATGTCTACCACCCTTGTGAGGTCTCTTTGGTGCATGCATTTCTCTAGAAGAATCACTGTGTGTCTCCTCATCTCGGTCATAGGAAGGATCAAACTCCATGTTTGCCAATGTTTGAGTTTTCTTAGATGAGTATGAAGAGATTTATGGTGTCTTTAGGTTTTGCTGCCAAATATATGAGAATGTATGAGGGACTATGGATGGAAAGTGTATGAGGGGTTTTAGGAATGTTATTGACCAGATTTTAGGGAATAGAAGGGTTTAGGGACAGTAAGTAGGCTTAGGGACAACAATTAGGGTTTAGGAATTTGTAACTAGGGTTTGGGATAGTGGGAGTTAGGGATATGGGGATAGTAAATTTAGAGATATGGGGATTAGGGGGGTTGATGAAACCGGAAAATGAATGAGGGAATCAAAGAGTGAGGGAGTAATGGAGTGGAATTGACAACAAAAACACAAATTGTAAACCCTATGCCACTATTTTTTGGCAAAAATTGCAAGGAGGTAGGGTTTCACGTTTTTCTCACTAAATCACCATAAACATCTAGAGAAACACATTCACTGATCATGGAGGAATGATGACTTACTTGAACACTTGAAGATTGAACAAATTTTGCAAATTTGGGGAGAGTTTGTGGGTGAAATCAGCTTGAAACCCTATGTGCCGCGCCACAAACCCAACGCGTCGCGCCACTTCAATGCGCTGCACCTGTGTATTTTTTGCACTGCGGAGGGCGGCCCAATGTGCCGCGCCAGCCCTATGCACCGCGCCCACGACCCAATGTGCCGTGCCCTTGAAACTTGCCAAATTTGCTGCAATTTTTCTCTTTTTCTCCAACACGACCTTTCTCTTGCTCAGTCTTTCTCCTTTAGATGCAAATGAGCTCTTTGAACATGACAAATGGTTTATATACAAAAGATTTTAACTTTTCACTCATAAAAACCCACTTTTGTAATGTTTGCATTTGACTTGCTTTTCAAACTCTATTTTTGGGCAATTTGCTTTATTTTTGCCTTTGATGAACTGAATGATTTGACTTTTTGTTTGCCTTGCAGGTGATGGAGATTCTGAAGCTTCGCAAGGTGACCAGGGTTGCCAGTGAAGCTATTACATATGAAAAAACTGAAATTACATCAAATTTATACATGAAAACATAAAATACTCTGTTTTTCCTCAAAACAGGGTTTTGAGGAAAAATCAGTCTCTGAGTATGTGATTATGGAAATTATTGTTACTGGAACTTTATTTGACCTCCTCATGCGCCTGCTGACCATTATTGATCATTTTGAAGATCTTTTTGACGAAATCCTAGACCTAATGAGACCGAAAGCCCTAAAAATGATATTTGCAAATTTAAAGACAAGAATTGACTGCAGATGATCTTAATGAATGAAAATGGGCCTGCAGGTAAAGGACATGAGGGAAAATGTATAATAAGCCACCACCGTCAGATGATCCATGATCCTAATGGAATGCAATTGATCAAATGAGACGCCTAACATGCAATGCAACAAGAGAATTTGATCACTAACAGAGGGATGAAGATACTAACACTAACACGGTCAGTCTCATCTCCCATCCCGTCCTCGTTTTATGCTTGCCAATATTTTGTACTACGCACGGATCACTCGATGCAATTCCAACACATCTATTGATGAGCTCTTGTAATCCTTTCATAGCCTTACTATCGTGCAGTAACTTCATACAGGTCTCTAGGAATGTTGTGAGCATATAGGGGTCCATCCCCTGATTAGGATTATCTTTGCTTCCTGAGGTGGAGGCCTCAGTGAATCTCTTCTTAGCTTCCATGAAGGTTTCACGCGAGTGCTCCAAATCAAACTCAACCTCCTTCACCGGAGCTTTGCGGACCCATGTACTGTCTTCTAGCTATTTCCCCTTGTCATCTCCCATCGCTATTCCACTTCTGAGCACTATATTTACGCTTGGATCCTATTAGTGTGGCTCAGACCTCATCATCTGTAGGTTCTGATTCGGTGGAGGTGGTAGCACCCCTTTGTCATGGACCCTAGCTATCAGCGTAGGATAGTCTTCCGTTTCATGGTCAAACAATGTGAAATACTTGCATGACGGATGTGTTGGGTTAGTGCAATCATGAGCATAGTGTCCAAGTCCTCTGTAATTGTAGCAAATCAACTGTCCTCGACCTCTACAAGGTCCACCTCCACCTCGGCCTCATCCGTGCACCTGAAATCTTGTCTGCGCCATCCCTGCGCTCTGGTCAGGGGACCGCGTTTTGGCTGGAACCTATAGGTGGTAGTTCTATCCATCATCAATTCATAACTCTTGCAATTACACTCATCATGTCGTACCAGCCTACAAAATTTGTAGAACAACTGTTGCGGTGTCTGTACAAATTTATGTAGCAAATGACAGTTATCCGTGGCATGTTTTCCTGCTACTTGACATATAGCGCACCATAATACAGGCCTCGCACTAGTTCTTGCTTGAGCTTCTGGCCTTAAAGGCATCGACCTCCTCCTGCAATATAGTTTGCAAACACTAGGAAATGGTCCTTGTCATGCCTCTTACTCTTTCATTTCAAGCACCATACCTCCTCGCGTACCTCTGGTCGAACCGTCCTGTCCTGCTTCAGACTTTTCATCTTAAAGCACAGATTCTTCAACTGTGCATGGATTTGCTGAACCCCTATATTTGGATCTTGCATCAAAGTTTCATGCAGTCTCATTGCAATCTCCAAGGCCTCTATCTGAGTTGTTATCTTCTACTGCGATAATGTGACCCTTAAGTGTGGAAGTAGCAAAGCCACAAACCACTCGGGATGTTGTTCGTCTGTCAAATTCATGTTGGCTTCATGGATTGTACACTTCAACCTCTAATCTAGTTCCCAAGGCATCTCGTCTAGTTGCATCACAATCTCCTTGAAGCCCACAAACGGCTGTGCCATAGATTTAGGCCTACTGAACTCTCTATTTAGTGTTGTCTATATGTCTTCCACTCTAGCATTCAAGTTATCATTCAAGTACTTGATATACTAGGTTAGCGCGCAATCTTGCAGGGCACTAACCAATGTTACCTTCTTTATATGAACATCTGTAACACCTTGATCTTCCCATACAACTTTTACAATGAAATAAAATTGGTCTGGGTCCTCATTTCCCAAGCCTTTGAACAAAGGAAGCTTCACTGAGTTAGCCATATTGAACTGCGGTGGGGGTGGAGGTGGTACAGGTGAAGTTGGAGGTGATGGTGGTGAGGTTGGAGGTGGTGTGGGTGGAGGTGGTATTCGTAGGAATCCTTGTCTTATCAAATGAATATCACTTCATGGAGAAACCTTCGCTATCCCTTCCTCATCACCTTGCGGAGGTGAAATCAATGGACTATACTTTAGACCCTCTTTTCCTTCGTTCTTGTAAGTTTTTCCGCTTCACGTGGTTCCGAACATCAAGGTGGTTGCATAAACCATTTTTTGCACAATATAATTTTAATCCAAGTATTCAAATATTTCACGTACTTACATTGCAGTCCTCTGAAAAAGTGCCACTTCGCCTCGCTATAGCTGAGTAAGGTGTCGACCGAAAATTCAGTTTCAAATCCTTCTATGATGCGATTGAGCCAATGGTCGACAACGTAGGTGATCTTGTCCTAAGATGCTTCCAATTTCTATACTAGCTCTAGGGTCCAAAAAATAGGACCGTCAAGTTTCCACCTTCCTTAGCTAGCTTCTAGCTTCGTGATCCACTCGTATAGCTCAATTGGGAAGGAGAAGAAAAAGATCTTGTGGATCTCTATATATAGGTATCTGTCCAACCACTATTCCTTTATTAGTTGTGGGTTTCTATTCTCCTATGCCATGAATTCATGGATCTTTCTATCCAACTAGTCTTCGATCTCTTTCTTAGTCGGACTCCAGTGATATGAAATCACACATCTCTTATGCAGATTCCGGTCCCGAAAATGGAACCATTTGTTGGCTTGAGGGGGGCGTGACCCAAGTTCAGCGTTAATTAGCCAAACAAATCCCTACACTACTAGCCCTTCCGGCATCAGCTCGCGGAGCGTGGACCGAAGTTTCACCCGAAGTAGTATGGGGGGACGCTGGAACCAAGTTTCCGCACCCTGAGATGGTTGTGATGTGGTTTGATTCCCTTTATCCCTTCCTTCACGTAGGTTGCTTCACTCTAGGGCTTGCAAGACAAGCCCTCTATTCTAGCCTTCAATACCTTTGTGAATGGGTACGATCGACCTTCGTGCAGCCTTAGCCTATTTCTCAGGTACTTTCGCGCCGCTACGGAAGCGAGCTGTGTAGATTCCCCAATTAATATAAGTGTCTTGCTTATCTTATCAAACAATTATAATTAACACCACGTAGCTAGATATTCATAAATTCATACAGTTATTCAATGTAATTGCATTCATTTGCACATCACATAAGAATAATAAAGGAAATTCATATATAACATATCAAGATGCCTCAACAGAACAAAGACACAAAAATTGTAGAAGGTCTCTCTTTATTAATATCTTCCAAGTGTTTACAAACTTTTTCCACCCTGCGCACACAGCTGCAGGGGTCTGCGCACACAGCTGCAGGGGTCTACGCACTCAGTTTCCAAGTTCTACCCTAGGGCTTTGCACACTCAACTGCAGAGTCTCTACCTACGCTACAACCCAAGACTTAGACTTATTACTTCAGAGCTACGAATCTCTTACATGATTCATCATTGTTTGTCAATTGATTGATTCAAACTACTTAGAGCTTAGCTCTTTTTATACAATCCCATGGTCGCAGACCATGGGTAGATCTCTTACGTCCGACTGTACTTTACAAAACTAAGGGCAGACTACCCTTTTTGACACATGACACCTTTGCACTCCGCGACCACAAAATGTGGAGTCTTTACAATTTTATTACCAAATTGGACTCAAACATGGGCTTTTAGCCCCAAAACTGCCCTTCGGGGATCCCGCTCCCAAAAAAATATCTAAACAATCATGTTCAAAGATGGTAGCCAACCTTCTGCATAACCACCTTATCTGTGACAAACAATGGAAAAAGATGTGGACTTTTATATGCTCCATATGCTCAGATGAATGTTCCTTGTGATGATGCAAACCAGTCTATGATATATTCTATGGATTCCCTGGTCTTGTTTGTCTTGCAGGATGCCTCTATGCCAAATATCATTTAGTATATTACTGAGATGAAATTCTCAACTATCCTTGCATACAACCCCCTGTAAATAACATAATATCTTGCAATATATGTGGAAATGAGGTGTTTCTTTAGCATTAGTCCACTTCCACTCCAAACTTGGGAACTCATTATTAGCACATATTCATTTTAGATAATAGGATGACATGTAAAACTATGGTTTCTCTCCTTGTGCCACGTTTTTTTCCTTATCAACACACTTTTATAATTGTTGAGCTATGAGGTCAGAACAATTAAAATGGTGCCTTTAGTAGCATATGGGTGTACCATATAGACCCATCTTTCCATGAACAAATTATGTGTTCCTACATCCATATAGCCTATAACACATGGCCATTAGATATTGGTACACTTTCTTCAATGACTTGGTTATGTAAATACCATTAGGCTTATAGTAGAATTTGCTTGTCTCTTGCCACCAAGTTTTAAGAATATATTTTGTGGATTCCCAAAAACTAGCATAGAATCTCGTAGTGAGATATTCTTTAGGCTTCAGAAGCTTATAGTTCTTATGAATATCATGAGCTTGATATGTGGCAAGCTCTTCACCCTTTTCACTTCTAATGATCATGCTTTGAGAATCAATGTGCTGTAATATCCACCCCATGGCCTCTGCGCAAGTTAGAACTAAATAATGGCAATAAATTATGTGGAATCTGGGCCTCCTAATATTGACGTATACCTCTTTGTCTTCTAGATACTCAAGGATTTATTTCTTGATGAAGTCCCTAAACACCTTTTTCCAAAATTAGGGTAATATATTTGTCTATGAAGCATGTTGTGTCTGTCAGGACTGGTACTTTAGGTTTTGGAATATCCATAACACCTTCAATATTGCTTTCAACTGTTTCTCTTACTCTTCCTTTCCTTGTAACTAGAGGCATGTTGTTGGTAGAGGATCCTACACTGATATGCTAAAACCTGTGGTACCTTGAAACTCAAAATCATTCATGGAAAAATGTACAAGGTTAGTCCCCAAAAATCCCTACTCTAACTTTGTTGTGTCTATGGAAAAAAAATGTGTTGGGGTTGGGAGAAAGTATATAGTCTAGGGACAGCATATAAAGGGTTGGGGGATGGGTGTGCGAACCATGCTAACAAAATATTTCATAATTAAAACATCGTGGGCACACAAAATAAAGGTAAGGTTTGGTGTGTGTGTCAAGTAAAAGCATGCAATGCACTAGCAAAGTGAGAGCATAAGTAATTGGTGCAAGAGAAATTTCTAGGCACATGGGTTAGGAATATTGGAGGCAAGAAGCGCACATTACACTGACATAGGATTGTATCACATGTGTTTAGCATCAACATAGGTTATAAGTGCAAGGGTTACGACTAGGTGTGTGACATGTGCGTGAACAACTGGAGAAATATAAAATTTTAAGATTAACGGTGTGAAGACTCTTAGAGCTAGGGATTTATCATTGGGTCACTGTTTTGTGATGACATGCTAAGGTGAGCAGAAGAGGCTAAGTGACTAAGTGTGGGACAAATTGTGGTGAGAGAGCATAAGAAAATTTAAAAAAATGAAATTCATTACACACATATATATCAGTTTGATCTTTGACAAATGTGAAAGGTCACAACATACAAAATGACACAAGAGACAAAATCAAGGAAGTGAAATGACAAAATCGTAAGTGAAATTATTAGACGAGAGAGAGGATCTTACCTAGAAAAGAGTGCATACACAATCACAAATAAGAGTACTGGAACTGTGCTTCAAAGATGCACAAATTTCCCAAAGAGACCAAATGAAACAATGTGATGAGAATTTTGGGGGAGGCCTGTATATATTTTTTTCTCACACATGTAATATTATCGGGCTTCTAAAGTGTTCCTAGTGTATATGTGTGTGACAAGGGTGTCATATTATCATTTGGTTAGAATCTAAAAATTCGCTAATTCTAAGTTGAAGAGGTGCGCTTGAAAAAGTGTGCTAACCTTGTGAACAAGAACTGTGCTCTAACTTGGAGAGTTTCAAAGAAAACTAATAAAGAATTCAAACACTTAGGATATTTCAAACAAGATTAGGATGACCTTGATTACTTAGGTATTTGGAGATCATGGTCAATAGGGGCTCCAAAATTAGATGAAGTCAAAAATTTTGGAGGGTCGTTGTAGCAACTACAACACTTGGCAATTCATTGGAAGGACCTCAACTTCTCTTTTTAGGCCTTTCTCACGTTTGACGGGTAGTCCTCATGAAGTATTGATATGTCTTATGAGTCACCTTATCTTCACTATTATAATCAATTATAGCAAAAATGCCATGATGACCTGGTTGGAGCAGGGATCCAGTAAATTGGATACTATAGATGGAGAAATATTTTGATCTACGTGGTGCACCACTGTTACAAAAGGTACGTATTGCATCTAATTATTTAGAACCGAATTAATTTTTATGGTATAAAGCGTTTTGTTCTCATAAACCACTTGTCACGCGGTCAATTTTCATGGAGGAAATGATAACACATTATAAAGATACAAAGATATAGCGCAAATGCCATGATGACTTGTTTGGAGTCGTGAAACCCTAGAATCCAAAGCTCTGATTCCAAATGTTATGAAACCAACTCACAAAAAGATAGAAAAGAAATGTA